>APFE030076113.1:3900-14771 GCA_000404065.3 Pinus taeda | reverse complement strand
CTGTTGGTATGGAGGTTGACCCCTCTAAGTCATCAAATCTAACATGCTCTAGCACTGGATCATTGAGATCCATGTTGGTCAATGCCAACTCAACAGTGGTGTCCAGACCCATATCATTAGGAATAGTGTTACTTGGGAGCGGGAGCGAAAGCGGGGAGCAGGAGCGAAAACGAGAGTGGGAGCGACATATTCAGAAGCTCTTGGTTTGGTGCTCTTGATTAAATACGAGTTCCATACCCTAATACATGACAAAATTCAATGGAAACATTGCAATCCCCCAATCCTAAAATCCTGAAAAACTGATAAGTCTGCTGGATTTTGAATGAAATCTAAAAATTCTACTTTCTCCATATGAAATCCAATGAGGCCGGAACCACTCTCAAACATCCTGAGTCATTTCATGGTAATGTTAAAAATTTAAGTAAAAGGATGAAAATGAAGATTAAGGAGAATGTCACTTTTACTTTAAGAATTTAACATTACCATGAATAGCATATCAATACTAGGGCCTAGACTTGATCATGAAGCTGCCAAAATGCTCTACTCCTTGCTGCAACAGCACAAATCACTTGCCAAATGAAAATATTAATAAGCAAACACGCCCTTTTCTTTCCCGCACTGAGCTTAGCAAGTCCTGGAAACCGGACACGTGTCCTAAAATCGCGACACGCCCCTGAAAATCGCGACACGCCCTCGGACACGACGTGTCCTGTGATTTGGACATGAATCCGGACCGAATCGTGTTGGATTCGCCGGATTCGGGATTCGCAGGGGGTTTAGGACGAATCCGGTGACTTAGATAGAGAGTCATTTCTATGTTAAAGCCATATGATGTCTGGCCAAGAAATTGTTGTCGAAGCATTGATGTAACACTATTGTCCCGCTAGGAACTTTTATTTAGATCATAATAAAGACTTTCGGGTGTAGTTCGAGGTGTTCAGTGTTTGTTGATTTGTGCTATGTGTTGGATACGGGTTTTCCTATATTGTGCTGGTAAATGCTAAAATTTGTTTTTCATTAGATGGGGATAAAACCATTCTATTGATAGTTTTGGGCTTATCTTAAATGATTTGATTCGCCATATGACTAACAGATTTTCTCGAGATATAATATATAGCGTTTGCAGGTTCCCCATCTTTTGGTCTCCAAGTTCACAAACTATGGGCATGAACTGACTTTGTTTGGATCCCAAATATTTATGTGGTTGATTTAAACTTCGCTAAGGCTATAGCATGCATTGATTTTTGTAAAGTGTTTTTAGCCATTTATCAAAGAAAAGTTCCCATAAAAATTATTTCAAAACCCTTGTATATTTGTAAATTTCATAAATAAAATTGTAAATAAAATTTGTAAATTATTTTTGCTAATTGGGGTTTTGGTGTTTTGGGGTTTTGGTGTTTTTGGTTTTGGTGTTTTGGGGTTTCGGGTATTTTTGAATCTATTTTTGCAGGTGAGATCTAATGGAGAACACTGAAATAAAGCTAGATCTAGGCCCTTAAGGGTAAGATCTAGTCTCTGATATTTGTTGTAGGGCTAGCCATTGAAGAAACTGTGCAAAATTGCAGATCTTAAGGAATAATTTTTTTCTAAAATTGGGTTTTCAAGTTTTAGCCCTCCTTGGCTTGGATCCAACGCTCCTAAGGCCAATGTTTCCCTCTATTCCCCCTGCGTAAGCCCTTTTTCTCTCTGCGTCAACCTTTCAGGGATTTTTTGGGACAGGTCGTACCCTCTAGAGGCCTCAGACTCCCCCTTCTAGGCCATGCGTTGGGGTTTTAAGGCCTTTTTAGGCCTGGCTTGTTGAAAAGTGTAACTAGGTTCAGTCTTCACAATGACATGTAATTGTGATGATGTAATAAAGGGAAATAAAATTATTTTTGTAAGCCTTGCTTCATGGGTTTCATGAGCGAGTGATTTTATTTTAAATGGCTCCCATTGAGAGCCTTGGGATTTGTCATTAAGAATTAATGTCATGTATGAAGGGCTCTTCTTGAGCATATGTAAAAAGTATATGAGTCTATGTCTATGTCTAAATAGCCCTCCAATGATAAGCACATTCCTCCTCTTCATGTCAGCTCAAGTAAGAATAAGACATTCATGTTGGTTCACCTCAAATAGACACACCTATTCAGATGAACATGTTGGCTCATTTATGGAGGACCAACCACTATATATACCAAGTCAAGGAACTTCGCATAACACAGTTCAGAACTTGGACAACTCTGAGATTTTCAATTCTAGTTACAATCAGCCAGCTCGGATGATTTCGATGGAGAGTATAGTATTAGTATCTCTATGTTGAGAGATGCTTATCAGGTGTTATATAACAACATACAATTCGAGCAAAAGAGAAGAGACAACGAAGGTTTGGTTCAGGATCTCCAGAGTCATCAAGCTCGGATTCCTTTGAAATTCGAACCATAGAAAGGAGGTAAGTTCGGATGGGTTTTGAGGAGACATCAAAGGGACAACGAGGACCTTTCTACAGTGAATACACTTCAAGGGACAGCAAGGAAGGACTACAGGAGACAACTCAGATGTCTCTCTCCCTGAATCTTGAATGGGTAGTGACATAAAAGATGACAATTCAGATGAAGGTTTATTATAGTCTTGATGCAATTATAAGATCTCGGTGTCATGATGATGTCACAATGCTAAGAAGGTAAAAGCAGTGGAAGAAGAATCTAGAAGACAGAAGCAGAAGAGGACCTTTGTCTTGGTCTTGCAGTGGCAATAGGTTAAGGGTCCTGGTCTTGGTATTTGTCAATTCGAATCTCTATAAGAAGAATTTGTGTGGGCTTTCCTCTCAAAGAGTGAGAGGTTTTGGCCCTGGCTCATAGCCTACATTTTGTGTCTCTTGTCTATTTATGTTCATGCATTGGTCACTATTTGATGAAGAAGAACACTAATAATCTAACGCGAAGTAGATACTAATCTAAAGAAGTAAAAAGCATTCACTAAAGAAAGAAAAATCCCCTAACGCTAATGCCCTAGATTTCTCAACATGGTTTCAGAGCTAAGGTGTTGAAGTGAAAGGAAGGGCATCTAATCAAAGAGACATTCAAGGATCAAATTTCAAGTAAAGGCATCAAATCAAGTTGAAGGATATCAAAGCAAAATATCAAGATCTACATTAATGAATCAAACCCTAGATCGAAGAAGCGGTCTGCAACAACAAGAGCTTCTGCTTCTATAGTTATCATCAAAAAGCCGCAAAGACCCTCATCAAGTTGGCTACAAGGCAAGATAGCTCGAAGGACATTAAAGATGAATATCACATCATCTTGGAGAAAGTCGAAAAGTATTTCTTATCTACACTACAAGAAAAGTCAAAGTATATTGAAGGCAAGAAGGCATTGTCAGCATTTTCAAGGTTAGAATTTAAGCTTCTGTGGTAGTCTTTTGCAGTGGCATGATCCGGATTATCCACAGTTTCGTGTTCATTCTGTCGACGTTTCAAACCCCAAAGGGGGTCCATCATCAGGACTAAATTAGATAGAATATGAATGAAAGCTTATTGAGAGAAGAGTCTTTCGACCTCGGTATAAATAAACCTAGATCCCTCATTT
The DNA here is from genome assembly GCA_000404065.3 of Pinus taeda. NCBI lineage: Eukaryota > Viridiplantae > Streptophyta > Pinopsida > Pinales > Pinaceae > Pinus > Pinus taeda. The sequence goes on along the minus strand of APFE030076113.1, from coordinate 11,205 downwards.
TTATAAAGAAGTCGACACTTATATATATGATTTATTATTTTATTTTATTTATTATTATTTTTAATTTATATAGTTTTTTATAATAAAAAAGATATTTATTTATTTAGCTTTAATTATTCCCATTGTTTTACCTAGAACCTAAAAATATTTTAAATTGATATACTTAATTCATAAATAAGTTAATTTATTAATTTTATATTCTTTCTATTGTTTTTATTTTTATTTAATTAATTAATTTAAATTTAATTAATTAATTAATTAATTTGATTTTAATTAATTCTATCCATAATTCTTTTTTATTTTATTTTATTTATTGTTATTTACCATTTTTCATTGTTAATCCTATTTAGCCCTAATTTTCTAATTAATCAATTAATTAATTAATTAATTAATTTATAATCTTTATTTTATTTAATTATTTATTAATCAAATATTAATCTTTGGTTATTATTAATTATTTTAGTTTAATTAATTGACTAATTTTATTTAATTTTTAATTTTAATTAGAATTAATTAAAATTGATATAATTAAAGGTTATAAAGCAAGGATCCTCTCCTTGTCCTTGAAGAATTTCTTCCAAAGAAGCAACAAATCATTCTCGCCAAAAGGAGCAACCTTCTTTACTGAAGAAAGGCTTTTTCATTTGGAAGTAGATCATCCAAGAGGGAGCTCTAATACATCTTCTTCAACCATCATCAAAGTGATCAAGGTGAATATTTCATCTTCACTTGTCAAGTAAGTATCTTTCATTCTTTAATCAATTTGGTAAAATGACTTCGTGTTGGAAGAAGATCATCTAAGAGGGAGCTCTAATACATCTTCTTCAACCATCATCAAAGTGATCAAAGTGAATATTTCATCTTCACTTGTCAAGTAAGTAGCTTTCATTCTTTAATCAATTTGGTAAAACGACTTCCTGTTTGCAAGGATATATATATAAATTGGATGAGTCATCAAAATTTCTTGCATGAAGGAGGATAGACATAGTCCTCTAAGAAGTTGAAGTCATTGAACATATCAAAAGGTCTCCTCTGAATTCATGGAAAATGATACTTATGAAAGATCCACTCATATAGAAATATTGGAGACATCAAAGAGATGCATATGATAAACTCACTCTTTGAAGATGCGGTAAAGAAGGTCACATGACTTAGATCTAATCTGCACAAAAGGTAAAGGTATCAAAGGATGAAGGATATCTTCATAAGATCTCATCTACGAGATCTAGGAAAGAAGATAATCATCATTGATCTATAATGCATTAACTGATAATCAAGGTAACAGATATCGATGAGGATAAGAAAGTTACCTCATTTGACAACTTGGGGTTTCTATGCAAGATAAGAAGATAATCATCATTGATCTATAATGCAGTAACTAATAATCAAGGTAACAGATATCCATGATGATAAGAAAGTTACCTCATTTGACAACTTGGGGTTTCTATGCAAGATAAGAAGAAGACAAGTTGAGGGCAAAAGTGTTGAAGGATAAAATGAAAGGATTCAGACACTTTGTCAAAAGGAAAGAAGAACATAGCTAAAAATTCAATTCTATGAAACATTACAGGAAAGAGTGTGCTTAGCTTAAGAAGGACAATAACAAGAAGAATAGAGAAGAAGCCCATTTCACCGAAGAAGTGGAGGAAGCTGAAAGAAGGAAGTCCAAGGAAGTAGAAGCATTAGAAGCAAGAGCTCGTGACATCACCATAGGAAATCATGAAGGACCATTGAAACAAAATCTATGGTAGTAAACTTTGGAGGATATAGCTCTTGGTGACCTCATTGGAAGATCAAAGGAAGAAGTCATCTAGGACAAGTCTCATCATACATCAGTTTAAAAGAAAAATATCTACTGAATAAGGATATGCGAGATGGAATTCTAATTGGAGGATTCACCGATCGAGAAAAGAAGCAAGTGTTTCATCAGGAACTCCAACTTATGGAGTGCATGGGATGATGGTATGATGACATGAGAGATGAAGTAGATAAAGGGGATGAAGATCTTTTCAATCAAGGAAGTTGTTGAAAGAAGCCTAGATGACCTAAAGGTAAAATGAGGTATGTATGCTTATTATAAAGACATGTCGTATGGTTGCAGGTAACAAGGATCACTACTTCTATTTTGAGAAGCATGATCAAAGGAAAGGAATCTCCTCCTATGAAACAATGTCGAAAGGCATGAGTCACACTAAATGAAATCAACATAATATGTCCCCATAGGAAGTATGAGGTGGTTGAGTACGATTGAGGAACTCTTATTGGAAGTCCCTGGAAATGAAGTGTGTGAAGTATGTATGCTTATTATAAAGAAATGTCGTATGGTTGCAGGTAACAAGGATCACTACTTCTATTTTGAGAAGCATGATCAAAGGAAAGGAATCTCCTCCTATGAAGAATGTCGGAAGGCATGAGTCACACTAGAGGAAATCAACATAATATGTCCCCATAGGAAGTATGAGGTGGTTGAGTACGATTGAGGATCTCTTATTGGAAGTCCCTAGGAATGAAGTGTGTGAAAAGGTAGGAAGAGATCGTGATAATATGCAACAAAGGTAGAAGAAATTCAACATCCGATGTCCAAGAATATTTGACTAGAAGATCTCGCGGAAGGATGTGAAGACTCTGATGGAAGTCGGAAAAAGATAGAGACCCTTGACACTGAACATCTATGGGAGATGTGTCAATCTGCATGTAGAATGTTGATACTTACAAGAAGATGTCATGGTGAAAGATCATCACAAAGGTAAATATGATTTGAGGTGCTCAGTGATTATTTTTTAACTAACATCTGGTTGGGCTTATGTAGGACTGTCAAAGGGAAGATCTATGAATGACTTCCAAGAAGACCATATTGAAGGATGTAATGTCCTTCCGAGAATTATGGCATGAAATCAGAATGACATGAAGCAAAGCCATATAGAAAATCTGATGGATCACTTTATGATGAGTTAGGGACATGACTAACTCATGGATAAAAGTGATGGATGATCTGTGCCCTATATATAGAAGTTCCCAAAAGTTGAAGACTCCTTAAAGAAATTCATGACATCGAAGAAAGGAGCTCTTCATGCAACTAATTATTTTAGGATCTCCACATGAAGAGTTGCTATAGGCCCCTAGTTAATAGGGAGTCTAGGAAGAAGTTTCTTACTTGGAAGAAACTCAAAAATTCCTAAGCTGGAAGCTTAGGTACATTCCTTTGTGATAGGAATGAGTACATTACTTTAATGGAATAGGACCTCATTGTAGGAGTGATAGACATGTTGTTATGTGCTTCACCTGAGAAGACGGAATGGAGGATTATGTAATCATTTGACATCTGATCCTCTTATTAGATGAGATAGGAAATCCCATGAAAGAGTAGTCATGGAGGACTAATATTCTTTTGGGGACTGCGGAGTCCAAGAAAAGAATAGTCCTTATGGAGCATATCTTGAGAGAACCTCGGTGGGGTATGTTCTGAGAGAGACAATGATGTGTATGTCTAAATCATTAGTCTCGCCAGCGTTGGGTTCAATATCTTGTGGAGAGATGGAGTTGTTAGTCAAGGCCTTTCTATATAACAATGTTGGCTGATATGATGCTATACAAATGAGTTACTTATCTGAATTCTTCTTATGAGAAATTCTTCAGATTGAGGATAACCAAGTACCATTATGAATACCTCCCTAGTTAAGAGGGAGTGTTGAAAAGTGTAACTAGGTTCGGTCTTCATAATGACATGTAATTGTGATGATGTAATAAAAGGAAATAAATTTATTTTTGTAAGCCTTGCTTCATGGGTTTCATGAGCTAGTGATTTTATTTTAAATGGCTCCCATTGAGAGCCTTAGGATTTGTCATTAAGAATTAATGTCATGTATGAAGGGTTCTACTTGAGCATATGTAAAAAGTATATGAGTCTATGTCTATGTCTAAATAGCCCTCCAATGACAAGCACGACCCTCCTCTTCATGTCGGCTTCAACTAAGAGTAAGACATTCATGTCGGCTCACCTGAAATAGACACACCTATTCAGATGAACATGTCAGCTCATTTATGGAGGACCAACCACTATATATACCAAGTCAAGGAACTTCGCATAACACAATTCAGAACTCGGACAACTCTGAGATTTTCGGTGCTAGTTACAGTGAACCAATTTGGATGATTTCAATGGAGAGTACAGTATTAAGATCTCTGTGTTGAGAGATGCTTTTTGGGTGTTATATCACAGCATACAATTCGAACAAAAGAGAAGAGACAACAAAGGTTTGGTTCAGGATCCCCACAGTCATCAAGCTTGAATTCCTCTGAAATTCGGACCACAGAAAGGAGGTAAATTCGGATGGGTTTTGAAGCGACATCAAAGGGACAGCGAGGACCTTTATAGGGGCAGTGAAGACACTTCAAGGGAGAGTAAGGAAGGACTACATGAGACAACTCAGATGTCTCTCTCTCTAAACTTTGAATGGATAGTGACATAAAAGATGACAGTTCAGATGAAGGTTTATTACAGTGTTGATGCAACTATAGGAATATCTCGGTGTCATGATGATGTCACAATGCTAAGAAGGTAAAAGCAGTGGAAGAATAATCTAGAAGACAAAAGCAGAAGAAGACTTGTGTCTTGGTCTTGGAGTGGCTAATAGGTCAAGGGTCTGGTCTTGGTATTCGTCAATTGGAATCTCTATAAGAAGAATCTGTGCAGATTTTCCTCTCAAAGAGTGAGAGGTGTTGACCACTACGTGTCAACTACCCATAGCAATACACCCCCTTTTTCGCAAAAAAGATAGCGCTTGATCAACGTGTCTGTGCCATTCGACTGTCATCATCAGCCCAATCTTATTATGTTGTAAACCCAGTTTGCATTTGTAAATTGTAAATAATCTTAGCAGATCTGAGTCATGTATGTCCATGTATGTAAGCTGCCTAGGCAAACCTAATTTTCTAGTGGTAATCTACGTTCTGGAAGGTTTTTTGTCTCACCGATCCATGATCGGCAGAGTTTTCCTTCAGCCTAACCCCAAACTCGGAATGAATTTTGTCATTAGAATCTTAGGGGAATCCTAGTGTGCTTCAAGTCTATGTAAAAGTAATTTGGAAATAATTCTAACTATTTGGTTAGGTTATTACAAATTGCTTGATCTGCTAGATTATATTTGTGTCGTTGAACTGGGTGGTCTATGAGGGTCTATGTCAAATGGGATTTCCCCCTTAAGATGTAAAAGTGTAAAAGTCATGAACTAAAGTGTCTTGAGGGTTAGAAAATGTTTTATCCCCTCTAAGTCCTAAGTCCTAGGTCCTAGGTGATTTTTCCAAAGGCTAGGTTCGAGGATCCAAAAATAAAAAATATATTAAAAATATAAAAATAAAATAAAATTTAAAAAATAAATAAATAAAATTTGAAAAATAAAATAAAATAATAAAATAACAAGTCAAAATTTTGAGAAAACGAATGCAAGATTTCAAATTTTTAATATATTAAAATGCATTTAGAAATTCGACGGATGAGATTAAACGGGATTTTGATCCTCATCGATAGTCGAGATCATTTTGACATGGATCACTCAAACTAGCCATCGGGAATTTTTCCTTTAAATAGGGTGTCAAGGGTCATTTGAGAGTAGATTTGATCTGAGAGTCTGGTGCTAAAGAAAGCTCTCTTGTAGTCATTTTTTGTGCAATAAAGATAGACTTTGGAGTTAAAAATCTTGCTGGTGTTACTCTTCTGAAAATGTTGTAAGATCTTTTATTTTTCTGCATAATTTTATTTTCAGTCATCAATAATAGCTTGATGAAGATTGATTCAGGCACAGGTATCTTGTCTGATTTCTAGGGTTTGAATGATAGTTTAGATTCTGAAATATAATAGCAGGTATCTCCATTTGATTTGGATTTCACTATTGTTTTTTCCCTTTATGTTAATGGTTGATTTTAAGCTGTGCAGGGAATCTTAGTTTTGAGTTTACCGGGCGTTAGGGGAAGTTCTCGGCTGAACCAGCCAACTCCCGAATTGCGTTTTCTAAAAGAGCCCAGCGAGTTCTTGATCCCGGGCTTATCATTCAAAAAAAAATTTATGAATGCATGAAGGGTTTTCTAAAGTATCTCACATTAAATTTAAATTTTGAAAATATTACTGTGGATTATTGATAAATCTGGCTGCTTAAGAGTCGAAAATCTGTAAATACTATAATTATTTAGCTGATTTAGGGTTTTCAATTTTGTTTCCTGCACATATTATTTTTGGGTGTTCTGTTTTTTGCCATTACAGGCTGCAGGTACAGATTTTAAAATTTTGCAGGGTTTTCAGCAGACAACCTAAAGCAGTTGATTCAAAATTTTAAAAGCCCAGGTTTTCTGAAGAGGGTCAGCTATCTGCTTGCTGGGGTTTCATTTCCGAAAGAAAATTTTCGAAATTTTTTTTGGGGGAGGCGCTTGGATTGTGCCAAGTTTCAGCATTGCTATTTTTGCTCAGCGCCTCCTCAACGCTACCTTTACGCTAGCCATTTCAGCACCATACGCTGCCACCATCTCTCTCTGTCTGCACACAGTTCCTCACCCTCACGCAACAAACTTGTTTCCTACCTATCGAGCATCGAAACCTGCTCCAGCCTCCTGCAGCAGCACGCAGTCACCATTTTTTCCTGCGTATCTCCTCTCTACCTCATGCCACCTCCACATTCACGCAGTTATTCCCAGCTCCACGCATTGCTGCCATTCATTTACACGCTGCTCTCTCCCCTCTGTAGCTATCTGCGTCCTCAGCCTTAAACACATTCATCACCTACAATCATTGCGATTTGTTGTTCAAGCCATTTCTCCACGCTGCATTTCTTTACGTTCTCCACACGCACATTGCAACACCTTCATCCTGCCCCTGCGTGCCATTCTAGTTAATCACTTGATCCATAGCTCCTTCAGTATTCTTTCTGCAACGTTTTTCATTCATTTGTCTTCGCTGAAACCTGCAACTCCCTGCGTATTCAACCTTATTCTCCTCTGCTTGCCCTCATCGAAATCGCACCATCGCGTTGTTGCAGTCTTCTCCCCATCCTTATCCCGCAGCCTGTCCAAACCTTTTCCAACGTCATCCAAGCCGTCAAGCTAAAACCTGCAAGCACAAACAAAGCATTCGAAATTTTTTTATGCTATGGGTATCTTAGGTTTTGGTTCAGGTTTTGTTCAGCGTAAATTTTATTTCTTGGTAAGTTATTTAAATTTTGATAAAGCGTTGTTGTCTAGCTTAGATTAGATTTGGATTTTGGACTTTATGGTATAGTTTAGATTTTATTTAGAATTTTATAAATATTAAAAAAATAT
>APFE030076112.1:32033-45408 GCA_000404065.3 Pinus taeda | reverse complement strand
AGCTCAATCCCCTTGAAGGCTCCTCGACATAATCTGAGGTTTACCAACAAGTGACCCCAGGCTCCTCGACAATGGTTAATCCGAGGTTTACCGTTTGTAATATGTGAATATCTGTCGTCGTTCCCAATGATGAAGGATTGATTCCCACACTGGTTCGGACACGATCTCATGCTTCTCCTTTAAGAGGAGCTTTCCCAGAGCATAGATGCAACAATTGGATTTCTCTCCTACCACAAGATAGAGCTACTTGTTTGTTTTACTATCTTGGAGAGTTAATTACTCCCTACACCAAGACACTAGCCTAAGCTATGTTGGTGTATTAGAGCCCTAGAAACAAAAAATTTGCTAGATTGATTTTATTTTAAGCGTGATTTTTATTGTTTTTTGATTAAGTCAAGAGGTGATGGAGATGAAACTCGTGGTGTAAAGACTCGACTCAAAATAACTACAAAAATGCACTTAACATGATTAAATAATCTTTTCTCTTCAATGAACTTCTAGCTAGGAAAGAGTTGGAGAATGCAAATACTTGTAAACACAAATCTTTCTTAACAAACAAATCAAAAGAAGAGTATTTGTTCCAATGCACTCAAAACGAGACAACTAGTTATTTTCAAAAGAATTTCCTTTTTCATTCAAACACTCAAATGCTACCAAAACAAACTTTTTTCAAAAGAGATTTTTATATTTTATAAAACATGTAAAGCTATGACTAAAGCAAATCTTGAGAAAACTATAAATAAAGCAAACTTAAGATCTACAAACTATGAAAACCTATTTGAACTAAAATCTCACAAAATGTCTTTTCGAGGATGTTTTACTTGGTTATAAGCAAACCAAGGACCAATTTGTCCAGAATCACAAATAAGTCAAGAACAACCAATGTTGTTTTCTTTTTGAAAATGAAAATCCAAACTTTTAATCACAAGCTTTTCGAAGTTTTGTAAAGAGAAAACTCAAAGCGGATTCCTCAACAAGGGGAGATTTCATAAATGGTCAGACTCATAAGAAGACTGGTAGACACTAAGGTGATTTGAAGTTCCTACAGCCTCTAAGCTCAGAGCCACTACACAACCAAATCGAAAAACAAACCCAACAAGCAAAACTCCTAGGAATTTCACCTAAAACCCTAATGCTAATGAAATTAAACAAAGGAAAGATTTCAACCAGTCACATGCAGGTATGGGCAAAGGATAACCACTAGAAAAACAAAATAAAACTAATTTTAAAGAGTAAAACTCAAAATTTCAAAATTTTAGCAGGGTACGCAGATTCAGAGTTTACACAGGTGCGGGTACGCTCTGTGCACAAAGTAAAACTGCGTACAAGTACGCACTGTGATACACGTGTAGACTGCGGACTTCGACTAAAGTAATGAAAAATAAAAAACAAACCTAGATCCACTAAATCTACCAAAGTCCACACACAATAAGCCAAAAACATAAACAAAAAGGCAAGTTTCTCAAGTCAAAGAAAGACAAGGAAAACAATCAAGTCCCCAGCAGAGTCGCCATTTTGTCACGCGGGATGAATCGATCTTGCGGACAAGATAGACCTTCCTAGAATCTAAAGAAGACCTAATGACAAGCAAACCAACCAGACACTATCTTTCTCTAAATGTGCTTTTATAAATAATGGCAAACAAGTGTGTTTAAGGCCTACCTTATGTCCAACGCAAGTTTGGGGATGCCTTTGCTCCTTTGATCCAAATGAGTTCCTTTGTCGCGAACCTACAAACACAAACAAGGTAAACGATTAAATAGCACCTAAAAAACCAATATCATAAAACATATTTAACATGAAAGTCAAGGAGTCCATGAAACAAATAACATGAGATACTTGTTGCGAAAAATGAGCCTGATTGTATTAATTCAAAAGAAGAAGAACTTTACAACCTTTGCCTTGACGTTGTACAAGCTCCTCCCAAGGTCCAACAATAAGTCTCCTCTACTTTGACAAGCTTCACTCACTCCCCAAATGAAGCCAAAAAGGTATGTGATCTCTCCTCTTAAGCTCAAATAGGAAGTCTTGATTTCACCAGCATTTACCCTAAAAAATGTTCAGCTTCTAACCTCTCTAGCCACTAACCCAATGCCTCAATTTATAGTGCAATGGAGGGAAGTTACTAGGTCCTCCTTCAAAGGGATAGAATCCTCCTTCAAAGGGATAGCTCCTCCTAACAAGGGATTAGCTCCTTCTCTTTTGGGATGCATGAACCACTTTGGAGCGAACAATCCACGTCAAAATTCCTTCTAGAAACATCTAGAATTAACCCAAAGTGAGTTTTTTAAGATAAAAATTGTGGCTTTTGACTTTCACAGGGGTACGCACCCTCCTCTTTACATACAGAGCGTATAAGTACGTAGGTACTCTGAACAAAGGGTGCGGGCCCGCAGGCAAAAGTGAGAGAAAGTGCGGAACCAGAGTTACATTGCTTTTTGATGTCTTTCTCTCATTTCCAAAGCTTGTTTTGAAGAGCTGAGGTCTGAGACTTTCTTAGGAGGCTGGCATAGGTGGTGATAGACCCATACTGATTGCAAATAATCAAGGTGATGATATTTTTGTGTAACAGCTAATAAAACTTAGTTTAATTTGTGGAAAAACAAAAACAAATTACCCAATTGAATAATAAAATATTAAAATTTCAACCATAATAAAATATTTGAAATCTTTAAAGCGCACACTATAAAATTTGTTTAACAAGATATGCATGCGTTTCTTTTGGGATGTATCAATTTTTCAAATTCAAATTTTGGATTAAGCAATGAGAGAAGCAACAAGCCAAAGCGCTGCACAATTTCCCCACTTATCTACAAATTTTGCGTTTATGTATACATGCACTTATCTAGACAGGATATTTCACATATACACACACTTATCTTGCATAACCAATAATGGCCATGGCTATTACATAATTGAATTGATATACTAGATGCCTTATGTATTTAATACTAGACGTCTTTAATAATATACTTTCAAAAACTATCTCCTAGAACTAAGGGGGTTTACGAAAAGATAAAATATTTATAATACTATTTTGGTCCAAGAATTGATCCAATTGAGCATGACTAAAGGAAACAAAATTAAAAAGTTGATATGGAAAACTATTTTAATTGGGTGCAACACTCCTTCTTTGATGTTCTTCATAGGTTTGGTTTCCGTGTTGGTTTTATGAACTTATTTTCTTCTTATCTTAGTAACCCTTGGATATCTCCACTTGTCAATAGGCTCCCCTAAGGTTTCTTCAAAGAAAGCATGGGGCTAAAGCAAGGTTTCGTTTTATCACCTTGTTGTACATTACTATGGTAAAACCGCTCGATCAATTATCAGAACCCAGACACAACAATTGAAATATTCTAGGTATATAAATCATAAGAGTAGTTAAAAACATTAACAAGACAACCTCACTGCTTTCTCAAGATTCATACCTACCTCATTGTGTAGTGTCTCATTCAAAATTATGTCCAAAATTAGAGCAAATAGACTTAATAATATACTTCCAAAAATCATCTCCTAGAGCCAAGGGGGATTTACAAAAAGATAGAATGTTGATAATACTATTTTGGTCCAAGAATTGATCCAATTGAGCATGACTAAAGGAAACAAACTTAAAAAGTTGATATGGAAAACTATTTTAATTGGGTGCAACACTCCTTCTTTGATGTTCTTCATAGGTTTGGTTTTCACGTTGATTTTATGCACCGAGTTCCTTCTTATATTAGTAACCCTTGGATACCTCCACTTGTCAATAGGTGTCCCGAAGGTTTATTCAAATCAAGCATGGGGTTAAGGCAAGATTTTGTTCTATCACCTTGTTGTACATTATTATAGCAAAACCACTTAATCAATTATTAAAAGCTAGACACAACAATTGAAATATTCTAGGTATATAAATCATAAGAGTAGTTTAAATCATTAACCATGCGTATTTTGTTGATGAAACCCTTCTTTTAGGAGTGGATTCTAATACTATTATCACAAGGTTTAATAATATCTTGGAATTTTTTTGCTCAAAACATTTGGAGGTTTGATAACTCACAAAAAACAAAAAACCAGATTTACACTTCTAATGTGAGGAAAAATATATTAGTTGTTTTCTCCAAATTTTTCTAATTTCCATATAAGGATGTTTGGTCTTCTTTAAAATATATAATATGCCTATTTGTTTCCATTTTTCCTCTTGTAACTTGTAGGAACATGTTATAAATAAAATCAAGACTAAATTTGTCCAATGGGGTGCAGTGGTTAAACCCTGCAGGCTATATAGCTCTCATAAAATTTGTGCTATTAGCTCTACCAATTTTTAAATATTCAACACTTTTCACCCTTGTAGGTTTAAAACAATAGATATCCCAAGAGATAAAAAAAAATCTAATGGTAAAGGAAAAAATAATAAGAGGTTTCATCTAGTTAGTTGGTTTATTGTCAAAGCACCCAAGTGCCTTGTGGATTATCAATCAAAGATCTCATTTTGATGAATCATGCAATGGGATATAAGATTCTATGGCAATTGGCTATAAAAAAATATGATTTCTAGAAAAAAGTGCTAGTTGTGCACACGAGTTGCTCTAATGTTTGTTCTTTTCACAAACTTGTGATAGGTGTCACAACGAGTAATTAGATCAAAACACACAGGGGATGTCAGCCAAGGTTCACAGACAATAGATCCACCTCTTACCACGATGATGTACAATGTTTTCATTGGGCTTGGATGACGATACCACCTCTTACCCCCAACCATGACATTTATTTATGTTCAAAAGGATTCTTCATTGTCCATTTTGATACACAGAAATCTCTGGAGAACATTCTAAATGATGGTCTCTGTTCTTTAGAGAGAGTTGGGCACTTCATCACCCCATGTTTCCCATATTTTGATGCCACAAACATAGTGGCATCAACTATGTTGATATGTGTGATACTCCCAAATCTCCCCCAATCATTCTACCACCACTAGTTCTTAGAGTAAATTAGAAACTCAATCAGAAAATTTAAAAAAATGGGCCGTGAAAGAATGGAGTGTTTGGTCAATTAATGTTCTATTGTAGTGGCTATAACCACCCTCCAAAACTTTTCCTTAGCTTTGTTTTGGAGCCTCCCCACCAACCTTTCACAACAGCATGTCTTGCTTCGCCAAGTACACAAGCTTTAGTGATTTTCTTGCGAAAGACAGCTTGTTCATCAGAGCTTGTTGCACTCCCCTCATAGGTTGTTCTCCCAGACTTTGTCAAGTTGTAGGCCATGTAGCTCCCTCAAGAAATTGCACAATTCTAGAGGGAAACTAGCCTTCCTTTTGGAACTTGCGCAATTCTGTCTAGCAGCCTGTTGGTCTCCAGAATTGCGCAAATTTGCCAGACAACCCTCACAGTGAAAATTGCACAATTTTTCCTACCACGACTGCTCAACCTAGAATTTTCATAATCCTGGGTAGCCTGCCCAACTCCCTTCCGTAAATGCGCATTTTCTCCCAGCAATTGAGAAGGCTCTTGCATGTGTAGCTGGGTTGACCAGTTCCACCTGGGACCAAGGAAATTTGACTTGCATGCATGTCTTTCTTTTTCACGGAATAGAAAAAGGAAACATGCAAAAGGCATCCCATGATTTAGGGAGCTATTTTTAGCAATGGGAGGTTACATGCAAGATCATTTAAGAATCTTTCCTCCAAGTGTCACTTTTTCCTAGATTTGTGACATGTGCATCATGAGCTTCAGACCTCATTCATTCATATCTATCTTGGAGCTCTAACATCCCATAACACATCTAGGACTGTTCAACACATCTGGCTCAGCTATTCACGGGTAAGTGGTCTCAACTTGTCTTTTTTAGCATTTCTGTCGCTTTTTGTCTTTTTGCTTCTGTGAGTTTTGTTTGCTTGATTTATTTGAATGCTTGTTGTCGTTTACATGCATACTAGCTTGTACTAGCACCGTTTCAATTTTCATTGCCATCTCACTCTTGTCGCATGCATGAAATTGTTTTCCACGAACGACCGCCGATTTGGTGACTCGCTTCACCCGCATGCATGTTGTTCAATTTTTTGAATCTTTCATTCAATGTTTGCATGCAAGATCATTCAATTCTTCTTTCACTCAATGTCGCCATGCATTCACTTTCACATTTTCTTTCAGCTACCCATCGATGTGTCTAGGCAGCCTTGGCCCGAACTCTGCCTCACCATGAGACAATCCAGAGAAGGAAGGCTCTGTCTTCCTCTCCAGAAATGTGCATTTCTTCCAGTAGCTGTCTCCCAGGCTTGATTTATGCAATCCTAAGGGGAAGTGACTGCTGGCCAGAAAATTGCACAATGCAGTCACTGAGCTTGTAGTTATTGCCAGCTGGAATTACGCATTCCGCTATTATAGCAGTCAACAGTCAGCCTAGATTACACATTGCACAAGTCTAGTAGCCTACCATGCCTCCCAGACAGCCTAGACTACCTTTTGCATAGTTTTTCTAGCCAGTCACCCAGCCTCCTAGAAGAAATTGTGCAATCCCTACCTATCATGCCCAAGGTATGCATTGTGTTGTTCCCTGAATTTGCTTTGGATTTCGCTGACATATTTCTTGCCATGCATGTCACTTTGTCTCCAGACCTTTCAAGTGTTCATCTGCCTCTTAGTAATATAGGATCAACGGCCTCCAAGAGACTAGGATCAAAGGACACTGACGGAAGTGACACTAGATTAGCGGTTGAGCGAGTGTCCGCATGTCTACCGATCTATGATGATACCAAGTTATTTCTAGACAAGGAAATCAATGTGAAATGGAAAGAGGCTAATGATGCATCTTCAGGCTTATTTGGGGAAGACCACCAGGTTTATGTCAACATTCACAAGTCTGGCTTGCACCCGATTGCATGCAAATACCCTGCATTCCCATGCGCGGACATAATACACTGGATCGTCTTGCACACAGATCATGAGACAATGACATTGAACAATGTCAGTGGGACAAAGATTGAACCTTCAGGGAACATGATTATGATGAGATGTATCAGATGTCGAAGCCCATGACCATCATGGAGACTCCCTTCAGCATACCCAGCAGTAGTGCCAACTCTAGAGAAATATTGAAGAACTGGGTAAAGGAGCCGACTAGATTCAGGCTAACGCCCAACCAAATCTACAAGGCAAAGATACTACAGAAGGCGTATCAATACTTGGTCATCTTTGAATGTCGATTGTATGGCCAAGAAAGCATGAAAACCTTCCCACAGAGTTGGGTGATCGTGCTAGACCAACTGACCAGAGAAGGAAAACCATGTAATTGGTTCGACATGTTGGCTCATCAGCTGAAGGAACAGGTAACGAGGGCTTGTAAATCACTCGAAGGTAGGCAAACAGAGATCTACATGTCGGCCTACAACTTGGATGCAATATTTGCCCAACAGGAGTTCCCAGGCTTGAAGTGGGCATGGTCACCGAAGGAGACTACTGTGAACACTTATTGTAAGTTGTTGTTTGAATGCAGCTTCAAAGGAGTTATCACATGGTTTTCGTCTCATTTTTTCACCCCAGATTACAAGATGCTATTCGAATAGGATCCACCCTGCATGTCGAAGGCAACAATGGAGGCACTGATAGACATAACTGATTGGTACGCCTCACCATCCAACACCTTCATACGAATGTATAACATGGAGAAGCCTCTACATGTTCTACCGAAGTTTTCCTTGGACATACTCATCATGCAGGAAGTAGCATATCACATCTCGGCAGGATTGGAAACTAGGTTGCACTGAGAGAAGAAGCCACCTTGGCACGCTCATCTGCTACGCATTGGGTTATCCGAGATATGGAGTTTCAAGCATGCAGATGTCAAAGCAGAACAAATGAAGAAGTATCCATTCGACCTCTGGAGTTACAATCCGTGTGACCTGCATTTCCTTGTGAAAGATCATTTTGTGAGAGTGCAGTTCAACTGGATCCACGGGGTATGTCATTCGGTGGAGGAGGACCCATGGAGATATTGCTATAGTTTATCGATACCCAATGAATAGGTTGGTTTTGTTGTGTATTCGTTAATGGAGCAACATGAAGTAGCATCCTCGAGTGCACCAGAAGCAGCAACAGCAATAGAGGTGAACATACCAGTGCGCGACAAGGGCAAGAGGAAGATTGTCGATTGCATGGAGGAAGAGAAAAGCTGCAAGTTTCGAGCAGACCCACTTGTGGATAAAGTAGCTATGGATATACAAGTGAAGAGGTAACAACGCAACAAGCGAATTGCACAAAGGCAAAGAGATAAGAAGAGAATGGAGGAAACACCGAAGGAGTTGCATGAGTTAAAGGAGCAACTATGGAAGGAACAAGAGCTTCACAAATAGGAGAGGGAAGCGCAACAAAAATAGGTACAGAAGGGGGCACAACATGTGCAGACAGATGAAACAATACCTGTACAGGTAGTGGACTCATCAGAACAACTTGCATCAGTCAGACAGGGTGAACCATCACAGGAGCATGACTTCACTCGAGAGATAAAGCAATCACTTGAACATATGGATACGGATTTGGAGCAACAGGAGTTAGAGCAAGACATCAACCTCATGCCTCATCACCAAGAGGTTTACTTACCCTATTCACCGCATCCAGAAGAGGAGAAAGTCCCAAGTGACCAAGGAGACAATGAGATCCTTGGAGGTCAACCGAAAGGATAGATGCAAAACATCTCATTCAACGAGTCCCAACATAGAGTTGTGCAGTCTCATAGAGTGTCGACTCCGAATGATCATACATCTCCTTTGCAAGTTGAAGAATGAGTGATCATGTCTGATGTGCGCAAACATCCAACAGCCTTAGCTGAGGGTACCAAAGCATATGTCGAAGCGACTAGATCAAGTGTTCGCTTTCTAATAGATGAGAATGAGCGAATGGCTAAGAAGCTTCAGACGGCCAAGCAAGGAGGAGAGTTGGTTACAACATCAGCCTGAGCTGAACTGAAGAAGGCAATACTAGATGAAGTATTGTCCCTTGACACAGTTATGCAGGCATTGTATTGCAAGTTTCGTACCATGCATAAGCCAGTCTTCCATCTCAATGGATGGCTGTAGCGATGTGCTAGAAAAGCACATGTCTTGTCGAATGTGCATGTTGTTGTTGATTACATGCAAACATGGATGATGAAATACAAGGGAGCCCCACATCACTTGCCTAAGCTGATGAAGCCCAAAGCGATCGAGCTAAAAGCATGTATCCGGAGTTAGATTCAGAACTATGAAGAGCTCCCATAGCTCATCACTAATTTACAGGCTTCCGTGCACGTGTATTCAAGAGTATGGATGTTGTGGTGTGCACACATGCGATCCAATCTATCGGGACTCTCACCCAAGCGAAGACAAAGGCATAGGTTCGACTAGAGCTTGACTTGTACTTTGACGAGTTGATGCGCATAACCACCAACTCAGACTTGCCAATGGGTACAGACACCATGCACAAGTATGTTGTTGGTCCAGCCGCATTGAAGAATGTGATGTGCATGCTTTTAGACTAGTTGGACAGAGGAGCCTGAGTAGTGTACCCATGTGCTATGGAGGCAAGAGTCAGGTTCCAAAAATATGTCACCTCAGAGCACAAGGACACCATCGTAGACTACCAATCTTGGTATCAGTTCGCTACTGTTAACCACAACAAAGATGTCGAAGAGTTGGTCTTCCAACAATTTTCTGAGTCATAGTGATGTCTAGCATGGCTTGTTCAATCCATTTTGTCTTGCAAGGGTACATGTGCATTGTAATGTAATGTCATGTCAAGTGTAATTCAAGTGTCGATAGTTGGATGTAACCATCATAGAGTAGATGAAGAGTCATGAGGGTAGGTGAACTGTCACAAAGGGGAATGTCAAGGATCACCCCACCATTTTCTGTAAATATTCCCTCATAACTCATTGTAAAGTCTTTTGGTCATCCAAGCTTCCAATAAGACTATCTTGGAGAGAGCTTGGACAATATTTTAACGAGCCTTGGCTTCTCCACTGTGCAGAGCTAGTACATCTCTTTGGAGGAGAAGGCGGTTGTGGATGTAACGTTCCATTGTCGAAACTAGTGGATTGACATGGATGTATTGTACGACTGGAACTTATACTTCTTTATATAATAAGAGCCAACAGGTTTCATGCATATGTTTTATTGTATTTCAACTATCCGGTTTACTCTAAATGATATATGTATATGTTTTCTTATGCATTCATGTATAATTATCTGTGTATGTATGTATGAATCTCTCTGAAATGTGTTGTTGGTTTAACCATCGCTTTGGATTGCTAGCAAACTTGCCTTCCATGTTGTGATGCATCTTCACTCATGTGTTCCCTTCTTAACTCCATGTTATCACAGGTTTCCAAGGGGGGCACTCATCTCAACCCCCATGTGTTAGAACCTCTCATGCACCTTCCTTGGCTCACTGCAAGTGTCACACCCTTGCTACCAATAGAGTTATTTTACTTGCCTCTATGCAAAATTGCATTCAACGCATTACCATACGACCCATTATTGGGACTCCTACACCAAACTGTCTGAGGTCTAATTGTGGCTTCTTTCCGGGGAGATCCCCTGACATGTTGGTGGGTCCAACACCATCAACATTTTTTGTGCTAGAAGGAGGGCCAGATGATAAGTTGTGTCCTCTCATCCTGCTTTCAACCTTTGCATATCTATCATGGAGTCTTGCACTCTTCTCCCTCCATGATGTTTTTTGAAACCCAAAGATGCCACATCACGAGGGAGCTTTTCGATCACTTGTCCACTTACGTGTATGATGGTGAAGGAGAAGTGGCTTGGACTGAGTTCTTACATGACTTTATTTCCATGCTTCATCATGAAGATGGATGTTCTGACGAACATGGCAATTTTCTTCTTTCATACACACTTCGTGAATCTCCGCATTGGTGGTTGTGCACCCTATCGACTGACAGCGTGCACTCACTTGAACACTTTTGTGATCTCATTGAAGACACTTTCTATCATTTTGATCCAGAACATCTTGACCAGAAACTGTTACAACAATGAAAGTCTCCACATGAATCGACTATGGATTTTTGGCAGTGCTTCCGTGATTTGCAATTTCAAGCTCCAAAAAGCTAGATGAAATTCTTCTATATTTGGGACCAATTCGAGTACTTTCTTAAGAAATTTTCTCTTCCCAAGAAGACATTTGAAATCAAACCTCACTCAATATTCTTGAGTGATGGAGCTATGTAATCTTAGATGGACACGGTCATTGTCACAAGTGACTGTCCACCACCCCCTCATCAAACAACTTCACCACTGCAGAGTGACTGTCCTCCACTCAGACTGCACAATCCTATTGCTCATGCATTGGAGGAATCTTACATTGCAAGCACACATGCATGACACAAGTTGTCTTTGATTCTTTTTCTTTCTTGCATGTCACAGTCAAGAATGTGTGTATGCTTCACAACTGTGTGCAGTGTTGCACAACACCATGATATGTCCACAGACTACTCGTCATATACTTGCACTCACTTATGTCCTGTGGGCACTTTGAAACATGAAGTGTGTTTGTCTTCATTGTTATATCTTTCTTGCTTGTTGTTTCACACAACCGGGTTGCTCGCGGACCAAGCCTTCACCAACATGGGTCAACCAATTCGTCGGTGATTGCATTGGAAATATCACTTCACGTGATCAAGCCCATGCACCATTAGCTTAGGAATAGGAGTAGTGTTTTCTTTCAGTTTGTTTGCTTTCATGCTTGTTTGCTTACTTGATTTGTTTGTTTGTTTGTCTACTTGCTTGTTTACTTACTCACTTTGCTTTCGCTTTTGCTTTTGCTTCTGCTTCACTTTGTTGTTTGTTTGTTTGTTTTCTTGTTTCATTCATAGGATAGTTTCACATGAAACCATGTATGAATCTTGAAACAAGCTAGGTAAAGTACAAGAGGCCTTGTACAACTATAACTACTTGGTTATCTGTCATCTTGCCTCTGTATGAAGAACTTGTTAACTTTTGTCCATGATACGTCGATAGAAAATACATATTGTTCGAAGTGAACCTTGGTGAAAACAGAACGCTTGCATGCTAACTAGTGTCACCTACTCTAGTCAGTTGTTTTTGGGTTAACCCTTGTTAGCTCAGTCAAGTAGAGTAAGGTGAGGGGGAAAACCTTAACAGGCCGTCAAAGGTATAATAAATTAATTCTCTATAGGAAAAACCTCTTTTGCTCTCAAATAAGTCGGAATCCCTCCTCTGCCTTTGAAATGAATAAGTGCTATGATGATCCGGATTTAAACAGGAACGCAATAGATTACAGAGATAACCATAAATAAAGAGATGCAGTGGAAATAACACTTCATTTCATTAATGGAAAATACTGAAATATGCTTACAACCAGAATTGGAAATAAACCAGCTAGAACGATGGTAGCTTATCTCTGAGAAGAGATGTGCGGCTACATGTCTCTGAACTGTTCCGAACTTGTGTTACAACGAGGCTCGAAGGCCTATTTATTATTGAGAAACAATGGAAAACCCTTCACATTCCAAAACCGACCCTTAGAAGATGAAACGCCAAATTGTGGGCCCCGTTTTGGGTAAATTGGTACATCAATTTTCCCGGGGTCGTAACTTTGGCATACGATCTCCGTTTGACGCGTATGATAGCTCGTTAGAAAGATCTATTCGAGAACTACCATTGTTGGAACGGGCAATATCGGTCCATTGCATGGACCCATGTTTCCCCTGGATTCCCCAAAAAACGTCGTTTAGGGCCTCAAAACGGCTCCGGAAGTTCAGGACCCAAAAAACTGCTAAAAATAGTAAGTTGTGCTGTAATTAAGGAAACTAAAAATGCTGAAAAAGACAATGATGGGGGTCCATATAGACTTGGCAGGTGGCCACCAATACCCACCTGGATCATTCCTCCCCCCTTAGGAAGCAATGGTCCCCATTGCATTGAGTTCCTCCATCTGCTGAACTTGTTCTGCACTGTCTGATGTGTCCAGTAATGGTGGGAAGCATGGTCGATGACGGTCCACATTGAACACTTGGTGCAGGTGAAGGAATGGAGGAATGCTGTGCTCCAAAGCATTGTTCCCCACAAGCTTGGTACTACTGTAAGGACCATGTTGGAGTGGTCTGAGCTTCTGATGGGTTCTGGTAAGGCATTCTTTATGTCAATGCAACAAGACTTTGTTGCCCACCTGAAGCTTGTGTGGTACCCCTATGGGTGAGGAGAAGTTGTTCCTGTGTTCTGTCATGACCGTATCCCTATGCTTCTGCTGCTGTGTGGAGGAACCCTTTGCGGTGGTCATGGATGTAGCAACGATCTTCCCCTTACTTTGGGAGTGAACCATACAGATGAATTTCCTGGTCTGTGATATGAGCTTGCTGCCTTTCTTAGCAGTGATCAAAGATGTGGCGG
>APFE030076112.1:3709-32013 GCA_000404065.3 Pinus taeda | reverse complement strand
AATGAATTGTAGCGGCGAACCCTTCATCCACATCTGTGAGTGGAAAAGACGTTCCCCCTCCTCTGGCTCTTCGGGCTCATTCTTCTGGATCTTGGCAGTGGCAACAGTGGCACTAGGATTCGCATCAATGATCTGCTTCCCTTTGCCATTCCCCTTGTCGGTTTCTGTCTCAGGGTCGGAACATGTATCTGATTCGGAAGCCTTCAACTCGGCCACCAGCGACTGCTTGGTCCGACACTCACTGGTGTTATGAGTGGGACTCTTGTGGAACTCACACCACTTTCCTGTGTCCTTCTTCGGCTTCGTGGTGTTGTTATTTTCTTGTGGTTTCGACGGGTTGTCTTGGGTCACCCCGCCTTGGCTCTGTCCTTTGGTCTTCGGATTTGCAGATCCAAAGTCTCGCTTCTTCTGTTTGAACTTTTGCTCGATTTTGACAGCGTATCGGTATGCTGTGCCAAGTGAGGAGATGTCCAAGAACTCCATCTCTTCCTGGATGTATCTGTGTAGGCAGCCACAGTATTTGAGCACCAGATGCTGCTCAGAATCTTTGATACCCAACTGTGTGCGAAGGGTATGAAAAATGTTTGTGAACTCTGGAACATCTTGGTCTCGTCCCTGCCACAGTGTGGTCCATTTGATGTACTTGTCCTCATAGCTTTTCACAGGGTAGTACTGCTCCTTGATGGCATCCCAGAAGTCATTCCAAGTGGGTGCCGCTGAAAATAGTGAGCCTGTACTTTCATCCTTCTGCTCGGAGTAGGTTTCCCACCAGTCCTTGACGTGGGGGGCTGCTTTGAGAAGAGCGAAAACAATCTTTTCCCGACTTGAAAATTCATGAACAGAGAAATACCCATCTAGCAAATTTAACCATTTATCTACGGCGTCTGCATCTATTTTACCCTCGAAGATGGGGATTTAAAAATTAACTTGTACCTTAAAGGGCGTGGCGTTTCCAGAGTCGCTACTGGAAGTCGATGCGTCACCTCTAGGTAGCCGCTGAAGGATCTGCGCAAAGCTATCCATCATCGCGTTCCTTTGCCACTCGAGTGCTTGTTCGAGCAAGATTTTGATAGGATCTCCTACCCCCTTGTCTTTCTTCTCATCCGCCATGGGAGGCCGTCGGGATTTGCGAGGCTGGTCTTGCAAAGGTTCGACCAGTTCAAGCCCTAACTCCTTATATCTTGACCTCGTGGGGGACATGCAAAGAAAAACTGAGAAAAAGCAGACCACTCTGATACCACTGATCTGGATTTAAACAGGAACGCAATAGATTATAGAGATAACCATAAATAAAGAGATGCAGTGGAAATAACACTTCATTTCATTAATGGAAAATACTGAAATATGCTTACGACCAGAATTGGAAATAAACCAGCTAGGACGATGGTAGCTTATCTCTGAGAAGAGATGTGCGGCTACATGTCTCTGAACTGTTCCGAACTTGTGTTACAATGAGGCTCGAAGGCCTATTTATTATTGAGAAACAATGGAAAACCCTTCACATTCCAAAACCGACCCTTAGAAGATGAAACGCCAAATTGTGGGCCCCGTTTTGGGTAAATTGGTACATCAATTTTCCCGGGGTTGTAACTTTGGCATACGATCTCCGTTTGACGCGTATGATAGCTCGTTAGAAAGATCTATCCGAGAACTGCCATTGTTGGAACGGGCAACATCGGTCTATTGTATGGACCCATGTTGCCCCTAGATTCCCCAAAAAACGTCGTTTAGGGCCTCAAAACGGCTCCGGAAGTTCAGGACCCGAAAAGACTGCTAAAAATAGTAAGTTGTGTTGTAATTAAGGAAACTAAAAATGCTAAAAAAGACAATGATGGGGGTCCAGATGGACTTGGAAGGTGGCCACCAATATCCACCTGGATCATATGAACAATTATGAAAAAATGAAAAATGAAAATGAATAAGGAGAAAGAAGAGAAAGGCTTCCTAGGCAGAGAGTTGATGCAAGTAACTTCGTTGGGGTACTGACAAGGCTTGCTGGTAGCGGAGCCATGCTTGTGTTCCTATGTGACTCTGCCAGGGTACTGTCCAGGCCTGCTGGTAGCGGAGCAACACCGGAGATGAAACTAAGACTCTGATGACTATACTGCTTGTGCAACAATATACCCCTCAACCCCAATCAAAACAACTGTGTTGCCTTGGATTGGAATGTGTGTCAATCGACCAAGAGCTTGAAAGATGCTACATCTTACAATAAATCTAGTGTAGAAGCCAAGAAGAGTTGAGGACTAAACAATACTTATGGAGGTGTTAGACTCGCTTTTCATGAACAAGGTCCATTCAAAGAGTTATAGTTCTACCACTGTGTCACCAAGTGTTGTAGCAACTACAAACACCCTCCAAAAATTTTCCTTGGCTTCATTTTGGAGCCTCCCTTCCAACCTTTCACAGAAGCATGTCTTGCTTCGTCAAGTACAAAAGCTTCAGTGATTTTCTTGCGAAAAGATAGCCTATTCATTAGAGCTTGTTGCACTCCCCTCATAGGTTGTTCTCTCGGACTTGGTCCAGCTGTAGGCTGAGCATCTCTCTCAAGAAATTGTGCAATTCTAGAGGGAAACCAACCTTCTCTCTAGAAAATGTGCAATTCTATCTGGCAGCCTGCTGGGCTCCAGAATTGTGCAAATATGCCAGTCAACCCTCAAAGTGAAAATTGCGCAATTCTTCCCAGCAGGGCTGCTCAGTCTAGAATTTGCACAAGCCTGGGCAGCAGTTAACTGCTCTGCCCAAACATTGCACAATTCCTTTGGGTAGCTAACCCAACTCCCTTCTAGAAATGCGCATTTTCTCCCAATAGTTGAGCGGTCTCTTGCATGTGCAATTGGGTTGACCAATTCCACCAGGGACCAAGGAAACTTGACTTGTATGCATGACTTTCTTTTTCGCGAAATAGAAAAAGGCATCCCATGATTCAGGGAGCTATCTTTAGCAGCCGAAGGTTACATTCAAGATCGTTTTAGAATATTTCGTCCAAATGAAACTTTTTCCTAGATTTGTGGCATGCATGTCATGAGCTTAAAACTTATTTATTCGAAGCTTCAGATGGTGAAGCAACATCCGTAGTTGTAGAGGACTCTTTCCATTTCAACAAATTATTAGGCATTTATGTTTTAGTGATAACTATGAGTGATGGAGACTGTTCTGTTAAGGGATGCTCTTCGGTAAGGTTTTCATTGTCTACCTACCCCTATTTCCCTATATCATCTTCTGGGAAGATCGGTCATCTAGATCTTAATGTGACTCATTACACTCAAAGGAGGTGGATTCATATTGCAAATGTTTGACGATTTCCAAATACTAGACAAGTCTATTGTTAAGATTAGGATTTGGCTAGGGAGGTAGGTAAGGACACAATGGAGGTGGAACATTTGGGGGTAGTTGGGGAGGAGTTTGTAATGGTGCTTATGACTGAGGCAATGACCCAACAAATGGATTAACTATTCCTATAGAATTGCCAATTTTAAGACCACATTGGTCCTTGTGTGGAGGAATTTTCCCAATGATATGGGTATAGGTTGTTTGAGGAATTTTTCCATGGGGGTGTAGAATATTGTTGATTAGGCCACGAGGGCCCAAAAAATGGCTAATTTTTGCATGGTCGTGTAGAGTATGATTTGGATTTCCTTGCAGTATTAGAAGGTTTCTTCCACTGTGATCCAGGAAATTGTTGTTGGGTATATTGTCCAAAATAAAACAAAGTAGGATCTCAAATCATACTTGAAGGGTGTGTCTGCCAGTTTCATCATTGTGCCATAAGGTACATCATCTCATGATATTCCAACACCTCCTTCAACTAGCTTTCAGTCCTGGGAGTGAGGGACAACGTTATGTGGAGTGATATTTGGCACATCTGACACATATTTTGACTATGTCTAGAGGGCACTCTTTGTAGCTATGCTTCTTTCAGCAGTAAGGGAAAAAATGGCTAAAGCCTATTATCCCTCTGCTTGTTTTTGTTTCACCAGCAAGACATTGAGCTATGTAGTTAACGTACTCAAAATATTAGTTTTAAATTCTTCTAGGAGATCACCAATTTTTGCGCGAGTCACTCCTCCTCGTGCAGTCTTGCTGGTTCTGTTGAGGGGGTCTCGAATCCTGAATTTTGTTCGTGTACTTCCTCGTGGTCACATCATACATAGTTTTACAACATTGTCATATTCTTCCTTAGAAATATCACCTTTTCCCTTTAAATTAAGTGTTTCTATCCATTCATATTTCATTCCTCTAATAAAATCAATTTTCA
This sequence comes from Pinus taeda, assembly GCA_000404065.3. Lineage (NCBI taxonomy): Eukaryota > Viridiplantae > Streptophyta > Pinopsida > Pinales > Pinaceae > Pinus > Pinus taeda. Next base: position 27,755 of record APFE030076112.1, on the reverse strand, counting down.
GTATTTCTCTAGGTAAGGTTCTATAAGGTGATCTTCGCATGTTATATTGGAATCTTCGACATATTCCTCTAAAGTCTCATCTTCTTTTGACATCATTTTAAATATTTCTTTTTTTTTAGTTCCCTAAACCGACAATAATCCTGGTATTTAGTGAGGAGGGTATTTTTCATCTAATCCCATGATCTAGGTGGATGTTGGTGGCCACCCACCTATTCTACCTGGATCCCCGCCACTTTCTCTTTCAGTTTTTCAGTTTCCTTAATTCTAGCACAGTTTACTACTTTTGGCAGTTTTTCAGATCATGAACTTCCAAAGTTGTTTTGAGGCCCTAAACAATGTTTTTTAAGAAAATCAAGGTAATCATATTTACTTGATTGATATTTTCCACTCTAAATTTTTAGTCCTCAAATAGATATTTCTAACGAGGTATCACGTGCATAAAAAAAAGATCATATCCCAAAGTTACAACCCTGGGAAGTTGATGTACCAATTTACCCACATGGGGCCCATAGTTTTAGCACTTCATCTCCTAGGGTTAGGTTTTTGGATGTTTAGGATTTTCCATTGTTTCTAAATAATAAATAGGCCTTTGAGCCTAATTGTACCATAATTCAGAGGCATATAGATGCCACATCTTTCCTCAGAGATAAGCTACCATCGCTCGAGCTAGTTTTATTTCCTTTCTATTTGTAAGCATGTTTCAGTATTTGACATTAATGAAATAAAGTGTTATTTCTGTTGCATATCTGTATTTATGGTTATATCTTTAATTTGTTTCGTTCTTGATTAAGTTTGGATCATCCCATGAAGTTATGGTACCTCCCCCTAATCTCATAAACCAATGTAGAGTTTCTCCCTTCAAAGTTGAAGGAAATAATTTTAGTTTTTGAGGATCAGTGGTACAATCATAACCTTGGCATAAGACATCAAATTCAAAGAGAAACGCATCAAGCTCCTCAGAATCCATTCCATGAAAGTTTGGAAGATTTTGTAATGGGATAGTTTTCAATTGCGCATTAGCCTACAGATCGACAATAGGGTATTCTATGGTCAAAGTTTGTGTCTCTGGTGCTGCATTTTCCATTTGGTAAAAAAAATCTAGTAATCCTCAAGTATTTTGCGGTCAGGGGATATTATCGAAAGAACAATGTGTTGGCTAAGTTCAGGGTTCTGAGTAGGTCTTATAATGCTACTCAGATCAGGAATTTGGGATGCTCTCTTTGCAATAGGTGTTGCTGGAAATTCAAAAGATTTTAGTTATGGCTCACTTGTTTCACCTCCTCCTTCTCTTAGGTTACAAGAATACCCTCTGTTTTACTGGAAGGACTAGGATTATTAATAAATGTATTTTGGAAACTCTACTCATACCTCACAACCTTATTTTGAAACTCAATGTTAGTTGCAGATGATGATCTCGCCGCTTGAGACACAACAATAGAACCCTTCCCAGATGTTGTTCAGGGACCTAACAATGCTTGAGATTCTGAATGAAAAATGATTTCATCTATGAAGGAATTTCTTCCAATACCAAAGTGATCTTCAGTTTTGGTGGTTTTTGATATATATTTTGAATCTATAACTTCTTGATTTACAGTCCTATGCTTTTTCCTATTCATGCACACTAAACAATTCTAAAAGTATCAGGTGAGGGTAGGCACTGACATAAGCTTTTTACTTGGTGCATGTGCAAGCTCTTACCTTCTGTCTTTAATACCCAAGCCTACTGGGATACAACTAACACTTCTTTGAAAACCTCCCCAGCAACGACGCCAAAATGTTGGGTCACTTAGTTGTTCTTTAAAAAGACCAACTGACCTTTAAACATTAAATTGTCAATCTAGAACTCATCTAGTTATTTCAAGGTTTTCCACACAGTATGTGCAAAGAATAGTGTTTATGTAACCTAATATGTCTAGTCCTATTGAAAGGTAAATGCATGAAAACACAAGAAACAAATAGGATTTCCTAAAATAACAACTTTACTCACAACTTCATGAATTCAAACAATCAAAAGCTTATTTAAGATAATCATTCCATTAAGCCTTCTAAAAACAATTTTGCTAAGTACAAGCCATTCCTAGGAAACTGCAGCTACAGGAAAGAAACAACACACTCAAATAGAAATAATTCTGCTTAAATAAATATCAAACCTTGCTCTTAAAAATTATTCATCAATCATAGGAAGTGAGAGGATAAGTAACTCTTTAGAAAATAAATTATCAGAAATCTAATTCTAATGATATTTACTCAAATTTTTGTAGCAACTATCGTTGTAATGAACAATTCTAATGATCGGTAACGATGATCAATTCTGGAAGAAAATCGAATAATTGCAAAGAATGAATGAAAAAGCTGAAATGTAAATTTAATAACACAAAGAGGGAAGTAGTTATTCCAGGATTGGGCCCACAATCACTAGAATTCAACTTCCTTGGAGCGAAATCAGTGAAATAATTAAAGATAAAATGTGAAATTTATCGTTATATTAATCACCAACAATATTACAAAGTATGTCTATAAAAACGTAGAGCATAGGTGTGAGAACGACAATATATATATATATATATATATATATATATATTATATATAATATATAAATATATATATATATATATATATATATAGAGAGAGAGAGAGAGAGAGAGAGAGAGAGAGAGAGAGAGAGAGAGAGAGAGAGAGATATTTCACTGAGGCTTTGTTCCTCACTTTTATAATTACAACCATGTCTATAATTAAAAATAAAATCTCTTAAGTTCCCTTGGAATAGATGGAAAAAATCTTGTTCACAGCTGGTATTTCCATGATGATTGTAAATCTCACTTATCTATGTCATAACTAACCCGAGCAACTCCGTGTAACTCACTCTTGTCTAGCTATCCAAGGAACAACATCTGCTTATCGAAATCCCTGTCAGTTATCATTTCAAATTGTAAGTGTAACTCATCTTTGCATGGTTAGATCAATTAGTTTAGAGAATAAAATGATGAAATGCTTTATTGACTTCTTTCTAAAGTTCACAACACACAAATTACCATATTATATACATAAAAGACTCAGAAAACTAATGAGAGGTTAAGGAAACAGGGTAAGAAAATGTGTCAATTCTGAAGCCCAACAGAGGGTTGTTTTGGATGGGCAACAACTTTGCATCTCTCAAACAGAGGATACCATGTTTCCATTGTTGATAGCCTTGTTTGTAAGTTGTTTGACCAACAACTTGGGATCGACTCTCTAACTCCCATTGTCTCAATTTAGAAGAGAATAAAGACATGGAAGCAAGTCTCTGGCAAATAACTTGACCTCTTTGTGGGAGATGTTTGTGATTTTGATTTCCTTCTAGAGGATTTCAAGTCCTTTGAATCTGAGGCGGTCGTACACTTTTAAGAATAGAGGTTTGCTCCTTATTCCATGATGAGCAGACAAAGATTAGTCTATACTCAATGTAACAATGTGATTGGAATCATGAATGTGACTTTTTCTATCAAAGAATTCAGCATAGAATGTCATTTAGTTAAGCTGGGTACCATGGAAGAATATGCTACATTCTCTCTACTCCTTATAGATTCACAAGCTCTTATGGGAACACATAACACATTTGGGTGAAGTGAAGCTCTTTCATTTGTGAATGAATTGGCCAATCACCTTAGGTGGGATGGTTCAAGTTATTTTCCCATTTATCCTCAGCAACTTGGAGAAAAGGATTATACTCACTATACGATGACAAGAACCTCTAAATTTGGAGATGACTGCAAGTTTGATCATCCCCTTTGGGTTCCTTCTAGTGGAATTCCAAACTGGAAAGAAATGATTGTTAACTCTATATTTCTATTTAGTTGTATTGAGTTGTAACTTAGTACTTACAGTAGCTTGTTTTCTCTTAGCATATAATGTTATAATGTTTTAGCATATAATAATATACAAGTTACTTTCAATTTTAGTAAATAATTCTCCCCTGACAATATATACCTTATTTTAAAATATCCCTAATTTTGTTATCAAAAAAAATTGTAGATTGTCCAATATCTTCAATCATACGTATTTTACTGATCATTCACATCTTTCCCATTGTTATGGATTATGTGCAGTTTTATGACCCGTCTTGCATATCTTGCCTTCAATCTGTGTTTATTCATAAACAAAAGAAAGGATGGATTTATATATAATTTAGAAACAAAAATATGTTACACTTTTCAATGGAGATATTTGTCTCATGATTGAATGCATGCTTTCATGCCTATGCTTATTTATTCCCCAATTTATATTCTTTATTGACTGAATGAGTTGTGTTCTTCTATTCTCAACCAGAATAAATATGTTTCTTCTCCTCTTTGCCCATGTAGTGTTCAATGGGCTAAATGAATTACTTACCATATTCTGATGTTGAATCCTTTCCAAACAACATCCACTCATAGATGAGTTTGATTGCGTTGAGAGGCGCTTTCCAACCTAGTATGGTAGAGATGATGCAATGTCTTGTAAACATTTTGACTAGGGAAAAATAAATAAAAATAAAAATAGAAATTCTACATTTTACTATTTTTATTCTCTTTTGTTGGACAAAATTGACGTGGTCAAGTTACTCGGTTTTTGAGCTCCAAGTTTATGGGAACTCGTGGTATTGAAAAATGGTATTCATGTGGAATATAACATATTTAAAAGGAGAAATTAAACCGGCCTAGATCCATCTTAACTTCGGATCAACGAAGGGCTAAGAGGGATCAAATCTCTTTTAATTCTAAAGGAAGTTTTCATCTCAAGACATTTGATCCCACTTTTCCCTTGGTATATCCAGGGTTAAGATGGATCTAGACTGGTTTATCCAACAAAGAGTTCCAAGCTGCTCAAGTTTGATTTCTCAAGTGTTGTATGTCAAGTTCCAAGGTATGTGAGAGGTATGTTCTACAAGAACAAACACAAAGAGAAAAAGGCAAGGTCAACAACATGCATCAAATCCATGGAATATTATACTTGCTAAGGTCACTTGGGGGAATTCAACCTAGGTGGGGAGGATAATACTCCTCCCAACTATTTGGACTAAATCAAAATGACAAAATTGGCAGATCCTTGGCTATCACAACAATTATATTTTTGAAGTTCTATTGTAGTACTTGGTACTATTTGTGTGTGTGTCAATATGATTAGCATCAAAGTGAAGATAATAAGGATAAGCACACTTGATTACACATCTGTGTTTATGAAGTAAATAGAAATTTGTCTTCGAGTCTGGAAAACTTATTAATGTGATATGTTATTAGTGGATTGTGGGTTGCGTTGTGGGAAATGATTACCACATGCAAGTGTTAATATGTTATTATTTTTTATATTGAGATATTAGGATTATCTACACCTAAATAATGTGTATGAACTTATGCTTTAGTTAACACATTTCAGTTGTATTAGGGAATAATTTATTTCTATGAAAATTTTATTCCTTCAGGAAATAAAATTCCCAATCATGGTCTTAATTGTAATTCTCGCATATGGTATGGCTCTTACAATCTTTATGTAACTGGATTTTCACCCTTGACATTTAGATTATAGCAAGAATAATAGAATTACAGTTTTGTTTGTCTTGTTTCCTCTACTCTTTCCCATCTATGGATTTGTAGCTCTTGTTAGATACCTATAACAATACGTTTCATTTTTCATGATTGACAAGGGAAGTGCCAATATGATCTGCTTTGGTGATGCAAAGATCTCATATTCTTGTGGAAAAAGTATACTTGTTTTGGTTGATGCTGCCTTACTTCTGGATGGGTGATCCAACAACCTAAGTTGGGTCATGCCATGTTTCAATTTTTGTAGTCGATTAGAGAAAGAAACCTGTCCAAACAACTCAATCTTGGCAGGTAGTAGATAGGTAGAGAAAGAAAGGTTCCCAACTGTTTAATCTGGGGCCTTGGAAGCAATAAGGGTAGCTTTAGATAGAAAATAAAAAGAAAGACGAAGAGAAAAGAAAAGGCACAAAAGGGTTTGCAAATCTAAGTGCACCCTCCTTGTAAGTAACAAAAAATGCTAGGCAATAGAGTGGGTACGTAGAGGGGGTTGCAGAAAGTTTGGTTCATGGCATTTCACTGGCCTAAAGCAAGGGTGAAAACATGGGGCCAGTACAAATGACCTATTTGCAGCAGTCTTGCAGAAGCCTAATGGAGCATGTCTAACTTCCAAATCACCCCCTATCCCATTCATGACTAACATCCCTATGCCACCCATATACACAAAGAAAATCAATGTCTTTTGTTGGTTCTGAGTTTCTTTGAAAGCCACATTTCTTGTGCAAATATTCTTTTCATTTTGATCTACTTCCTAAAAACTAAGTTGATTTCATAAAAACTTAGTATTCCCCCCCATCCACCTCTCTCATTCATATTAACTACTAACTTATTACTATCTAACTCCCTATACCCCCTATTCCCCTATTACTATGCAAAACTTGGAAAAAACCCAAAAATATATGTATCCCCTTCCCCGAGCACTATAGCTCTATGTATGACTCTGAAGGTCTTCATGCGCTAAAAAAACATTTGAGCGCAACCCACAGAGCGCCAAAGAATTAATCATAGGGATTAATCCGAGATTTGCTCAGGTTAATAGCCTTAAACCCACTTTGTTAATAAACCTTTGCAAAAACCCATTTAACCCGCAAATGTTGAAAACAACCCGGAAAACCCACTTTTCCAAAGTTTCCGCCAGGCGCGATTTTCAAAAGAAAATAATATTTTATTCTCCCCGCAGTCAAATATTGCCCGCGCACCTTATCGTTCCGTCGACCGTCGGATCTGGGCCCTCCCATTTGACGGCCCACATCATATCGGATGGGCATCAGCGACCAAAAGTTACCTTCCGAGAAACTGTCAGAGGGTGACGTCAAGCCTCCGCCACGCATCACCCCCTAGAGTCTCTCGGAGCGCCCTCTAACAATAGCGCGACCGTATAGAGGGCGGTCCGAGAAAACCCGCTTACCACTCTGCTAAAACTGCCTGCCCACGCAATCGCCACGGCCCGCCCACGTCACTTCCGCTTGGCACCCTGTCAGCACCCCCGATCGCCAGCGCTCCTGCGTGTCTGCCACCTATAGAATCCCTGTGGACCACTCACAGACTGCCACGTCACCCGATGACGTCATGCTGACGTCATCCGACCCTGACCCCACCTGATGACGTCATGTTGACGTCATCCAAAAATCACGCCAATAAGCCAAAAGTCCATATTTAGCCGTTTTTTCGCGTTTTTTCTCATTTTCGCTGAAAGAACTATTGCTCTCCTCTGCATGAGAATTACGTCCACTGCCGCCAACCTGCTGAAATCGACCTGAAGAACGCTGCCGCCTACAATCCACCTGTACTTGTCACTATTACCGGAAATTCACCAGGTATTTACCCAGAGCATCCTTTCCGAGCTAAGTTACGTCCATGTTTCTCCAAAACTGAATTCACAAGAGTAAAACAAACCTGTTTTTACCATTAAATTCCTGGAAAAACTAGCATTCCCCGCAATTGCAGGGTCTAATTTCACCTGCTGAACCCATATATATCCACCCTTCCCCAAATTCCCACTCTGTCCACGCATTCGTGGACTGTAAACCTAAACAGCATAATTCACCAGAAAAACTGAGTAGCCTGCTCCTGCAATCTATCAAATTACTCTTTTTAAGTATTCAACACCTTTATCACACCTCATTTACCCTTACAATTGACTTTACCTCTGCAAAATTAACCCTCTGTGGTCTCCTACCCGCTAAAACTAGTTCAGCACCAAGTCCTAACCACTGCTTAGCCATGGAGACACCAATAGTCCTAAATACTCTGAATGCCCCACACAGAGAGCTAGAGTGGAAAGCCCTAGGTGATAAATATTACCAGATGTTAGACTCCATGCCCATGACAACCAAGTTTAATATTCACCTAATGAATGAATTGAAGGCCCAACATCTCAGTGGGGCTGACACCTTAGGAATTTGGGATTCCCACATACCCATTTACAACCTCCCTCAAGTCAATGTCCTCCCAGACTTGATAAAGCAATGCATGTCCAGCTATGACCCCTATCACAGAGCCGTCCCCAGCCCCTCAGGCTTTGTATTGTTCCATATCACCCCTAAGGCCATCAATGAAATGTTGCACTTTCATACTACAAATCCCCTAACTCCTCTCTCCCTCCAGGACTTGATAACAAAAGGGGGCAACTTGTCCAGGGATCATATTTCCAGGGTTAACCAATTGTTTATTCAGCCTAAGTATCAATCTATGACTGCTCCACTTCCCATAGCATATCCATATCTTAATGAGCTGGGAAAAATGATGGTAGATTTGATCAGTTACATCCTGGGTTATGGGACATATGAGGATGTGGATGAAACCATCATAGCAATGCTGTCCATTTTCTCCCCGGGGATGCCTCCTGTTGTACATTATGACTTTGCTACTTTTATTGCCAATAAGATTCATGAGCAATTGATGAATCTGGAGAGGGAAAGGGTGTTTAAATACACCAGGTACATATATCATTTATTCTTATTCTATGAGCATGATGCCTTCCCTGTTCCTCTAAAGAATCTAGATGCCCAGGGACGCCCAAAGTCAGTTGTGTTTTGGGCTTCAGTTTGCCATCTTCTGCCTTATTCACCCTACACCTACTGTGAATTTATTGATCTATTCATTCATCCAGATATGACCTTGTTGTTTGGTGCCCCTCCCCCAAGATTGACAGATGAAATGCAGAGAATCCTTCAACTCTCAAAGGCATACAGCATTGGTGATTGGTACTTCTACCAACACCATACAGTAATCAGAGTATATGGCTGTGAATTGAGTCCCTATAGGCTACCAAAATATGTCCCTATGAGACTCTTTGCCCTAGAGTACTTCAGGCAGTTTGGAAATGCAGACTTTGTCCATTTCCAAGCTATAAACAAGAAGGTGCAGCTAAAAGTAAGAAATCAGCTGGTTCCGTTTTTGTACAATAAGAAGGAAGAAGGGTGGAAGGAAGCTGATAGGATTCTAGAGACCCTCAGACTTCAGACTAGTTTCAAGTGGGTGCCTTATGACCCTAATCACTTCATTTCCCTTAGGAGAATAAAGTATAAATTGGGTGGTTATGTCCATGTGAAAATCCCTCATGTTGAGAAGTATGCTAATGCCCTAAGCTGGGAAGAAGGCACATTAGAAGAGCCAATTAGCAAAGAAGAAATGCTAAGAAGAGAAACTAGCAATATTGAGAAAGAGGCTGACTTGGAACATTGTGGGCAGGTTTCTTCCTCCTGTCAGAGGCAAATTGGAGCAACTGCCTCATTTTCCACAGCCCAGCAACAAGTAGCTGGAATTGCCCAACAAGAAATAAATAAAGGCAAGGGCAAGCAGGTGGATCAGGAGCAATCACCTCCTAGAACATAGCAACAAACTGAGCAGTAAGTAGAGAAGGAGGTTGAACAGCAAAAAGAACAGCAAGAAGAGCCTCAAGAAGAGGGGCAGCCTATGCAGCAAGAAAAAATGGCTGAGGCCCCAGCACCTACTGAGCAACAGGCTCAACATAACATGCATTCTGGGCAAGAGAAGATGGTGGAGACCTCAGTGCTCCAAACTCCACAAAAGGTGGAAAAAGGAAAGAAGAGGGACAGAGAGCAAGAGACTCCCCTTACAACGTCAACAAATCAAGGGGAGAAAAGGCAGAGATTAAATCCCCTCTCTGAAGAAGAAGTGCTTATGGGGCAATCGGTGATAATGTGCCCACCAAGCATGGAGGTATCTGCTAGTTCCTTTCAGCAAGAACAAGAGAGAAATCCTGGAGGAGACGTCAGCTCCTCAAGTCATCAAAGAAAAATAGAGGTAGGCATCAAGCAACAGTTCACCGATATCAAGAGGAGAAATGAGCCACTCAGGCTTCAAATTTACAATCAGTTGCTAAAGATGGCCCCCACAAATCAACAGAGGCTCATGGTAGCCTATGACATTTCAGAAGGAAAAATGACCATGAGTCATTTCATGCCCACCACGGTGTAACCACAGTCAGCTGCAGACTACATTAGAACCAACCTGGAGGTTCTGGCAAAAGACATTCACCCCATGGACCAAATAGAACTTCACAAGCAAACGGGTGAAATGGTCTATGCAACATTGGTAGATAAGACAATGTTGGCAAAAAGGCTGGAAAACAGCCTAAACAATACAACTGCCCAACTGGAGTTGGAGAAAGCATCCTCCCTGGCCAAAGACAACAGGATCAAGTCTTTGGAAGATATAATTATAGAGCTGGGGCATGACCCCAAGGATCCCAAAGCCCTACAATCACTGCTGAAGATAAGGGATGCCAGACCTGGCAACCCTAAGAAAGAAAGTGAAGCTCCAGCACCATTCACCCCCAAACAGATGAGTTGCTCAGCAGAAGCAGAACAACAGATAAGCACATTGCTGGTAGCACTGCACAAGCAACTAGTGCAGATAGAAGGGAGGCTGGAAGACACAGAGGTTGCACTACAGGCAGCCCTACAGCAGAAAGAGGAAGGCCAGACTTCTCAGCCCCCTCCAGAGGTTATTAACCTTGAGGAGCCTCCAAAGATCACTCCTCCTCACACAGAAGCAGCAGCAGCGGCACCATCTACATCAACAGCAGCACCGTCTACAGAGCAGGCTCCGAGCCTGGACATGTAGAAACTGTTGAATGAGGTCCAGACCCTAGAAGCCCAGATGACAGAACTGAATGGAGCCAAGGATGAGTTGGCCAAGCTAAATGAGAAATATGATAAATCAAAGGAGAATGTGGCTAAGAAAGGGAGAGAAATAAAAACTCTCAAGGAAAGGATAAAAGAGCTGGAGAAGGAGCTCACCCTTGACAAAGTGGTGGCTGAAATTAGAAGAGTTTTGTGGACCCACATTGGACAATCAATAACGGACCAATGGCAATACATTGAAACCATTCATGAGCAAATGGAGCTCATAGGTAAAGCACAAAGGGAAGTGCATAGAGTAAGGACATCTCTAGGCAGTATGCCTAAGGTAGCCAACATATTGATCAATGTGCTCAATAACAGGACAGGCCCTCAGCTGGCAGCAATTGGGATCTCCAGCAGGACGGAGACTATCCAGCTAGTTAAGAGGGTCCTCACACTAAAAATCCTGGTACAGACATTGGACAGAAGGCGCCAAGATATGCAAACAGAGGTAAATAGGGTCATGGACAAATTTGTTGCATTACAGGGCAGAGGTCTCCCCAGCTTACTCAATAGTGCAGGAAAACTTCTATCACATGAAGTTTATGCAAAGAGGGTGAATACATTTTCCACTAATCATATCAGCCAAGGATCAAGTAGCTCACAGGAAACAGGGCCAACATTTGGGCAAAGTCTCTATGACGGAATAGAGAATCTGTTTTTTATTATGAATGAGCCTAACCATCTGTTTGAAACGCCTCTGAATTTCTACAAATACACAGAGGCAGACGAGACCATCGATGCAATTTTGAGGCATCAATTGCCTACGCAGGATTGGTGGGCCAACATGATACAATTATTATTATAAACAAGAGGCTTCATCTAAATTTTGTCATCAAAATGTATAAGTCATCACATTCAGAAAGTGTGATACACATACTATGACCGAAAGGTGGAATGAGCCACCTCAGCATGAAGATTTAGCCACCAAAAGCAACAATGACAGCTACAGGTAGCAGGGCTGAGAAAAGATACAGCAGGACAGAATATAAAGACACATCATTCAGCATTAAAGAAGAACGCTCAACCGACTCAGCCTCCTCCAAAGGTCAAGAAGAGGCCTGACAGCATTGAAAACCATTTATTTTACATTTATAGTAGCAATAACTTTCTTATCTGATATTTGTAAAGTTGGTGAGCACAGTTAATGTATCAAATGACTCAGCGGTCTGATATTTTGTAAAACCTATTGTATATATTCCACCTCACATACACTTCCAAGGGGTTGGTGGGTTATTGGTTTCTGTTGTTTGTTTTATGAAGAACTGAAAACTCGGTTGTAGTTTTCAGAAGGATGTTATAAATAAAGCTTGGAGTTTACAGGAACTGAGTCTTACTGGTGCATGTTGTGATTGGAACCATTGAACGCTACAGGATTCTAGTGCTATGGCTTGATATAATAAGTGTTTCTCTATCTCTGTTAATTTTTCTGTTATTTGTTTTAACTCATCCCTCTCACATGTTGTTCTAAATCTAGGAAAGAAAGAAAAAGAATAGCTCAGGATTTGTCCATGGAGACACCCTGATCTCAATCTATCTTCACTATAAATGTTTTTCATAAGTTTCAGCTGTTTAAATTGGAATTCTTGACTGCTCCAATAAGCTCTGAATATCTCACAGTCACTATTTGGTAATTCATTATGCTACTAAGTAGAGATTGTTGTTCGAGTTGATATCACACTGTTGGTAACTCCATATCTCATTGTTTCACTCACTAAATCGGAAATTATATTAACAATAGCCATCTAGCCTTGCAGCAAAACTTTCTCCATCACAGGCACCAGAATTATTTCACTTTTCTAACTCCATATGCCCAATGGACTAGCATCTCCTGCACTTTCATGCCTTTCTTATAACAAAATTTCACCAACCAAAGTCTTAGATAGGAAACTGAACTTTTAACTAGCCTAAAAACCTCACAAAGCATATTTGAAACTTAAAGAGAGAGCCCTCTCTGATTATAGATAAGGCTAGGATCTATAATCCAAAGATTGGTTAGTGGTTACCCCGACTGTATTCCCTTGGGAGTCATAGGGAAAAACCTGGGTGTTAACATAAATGGCGACTCCACTGGGGAATTCGTCAGGATTTTCTAATTGTTGGATATTTCCTAAAGCTACAGGTGAGGCCTGAATATCAGCCAGGAAGCCTTGAAGACTGTTTCTGTATTACATTAACAAATTTGCATAAAAGTTGCCCTAGCCAATCTTCATACTAGCTTTGAGACATACACAGCCATTTCAAAATCTTATCTGGTCCTTACAGATACAAGAAAATTCTAAAAATACTCAAAAAACAATTTAGAAGCTGGCTCCCAAGAAGAATCAACGGTATACAAGGTCCAATCCTGACCCTAACCCACCAGCTGTTTTTGAAAATCCTAACACAATCCATAAAAACATTAGGAAGCAGAAAAAATAGGAGAATCCTTCTGACTTGAGCCCTGAGACAGTCCACCTTAACCCCGTTCTCACTCCAATCAAGGTTTTATTCCGGTCTACCCCTAGTTCCCCTAGTTCACCATCCACATCTCAAACCCCTCCTTTTACACCTTCATGCACTTCACATGTTCCCTTGACCAACACTGCAGTCTCTGTCATACCTACTACCCCCACTATCCCAATAGTCCCTGTTGTCAAAGTTAACCCTATAAACCCTGCAAATATGGCCAATAGATATACACCCCTGCAGTTACCTGCCAATGCTGTAGCCCTGCCTTATGACTATCAATCCAAAATCTCATACTTTGACTCCACTGGCCCTTTCACAACCATTCAGCATGCCGGAAGAATGCAAGATCATTTTGAGAACTATGAAATTGATGATGACAATGTAAGAATGGGGATTTTTGTTCAAAGCCTGACAGGGGATGTAAGAACCTGGTTTAGGTCACTCACTGCAAACACCATAACAACTGATGAGCTGTACCATGCCTTTACTAATAGATGGGAAAAGAAGAAAGATCCCTTGCACATACTGGGTGAATATGATACAATCAAACGAGGCCCTCAGGAGACTGTTTTGGAGTATTGTGCAAGATTCAACAATGTATACAACGCAATACCGCCGAATTTGAGACCTCCCCTTGATTTAGCATTATACAAGTTCCCTGACGGTTTTGACCCTGACATGGCATATCAGTTGAAGGAAAGAGCCCCTGAAACCCTTGAGGATGCACAAAAAGTTGTTGTTACAGTGGAGGCTAACCTTATTGCCAAGAGGAACAGGGGAAGATTGGAAACAAGAGTCACCTTCAAAGAGGAACCCTCAGCCTTTGATCAAAAACTGGATGAAATACTCATTGGCATGAAAAGGTTGGGTGACAGAGTGGAATCTGTGGAGAGAAGGTCATCATGGGAAGCACCTCAAAGTAACCCTGTCAGGAACCCACATTTTAGGAGAAATCAAAACCCAAACATTAGCAAGGCCAGTTCTGATCCAGAGATAAGACCTCCCTTCGAGGAAAACTATACTGAAGCATCCACTTCAAGTGAGCAAGTAGATGACACCCACATTAAACTAATGGGCCTAAATGATGAGCAGCAAGTTTTCCTGACTCATGAAGAACATAAGGAGGATGACATTAAACAGTTCCAAACTAGGTCAGGTGAGTCATTTGACTTTAAACAAGGTTATGACACAGCCGTTTATGATGTTCACAAGCAATACAAGCTAAGAAGCAGAACTATAAACGTAACACAGCCTGAAAAAGCAAAAGATAGCCTGCAGCCTAAAAAAGCCATAGTTATAGAACCACAGGACAAAACTGATTCAGTTACAAGTGAAATAATCGTTGAAGAAATAACTGAACTATTCCCCTCAAAACAAAAGGCAGTGGCTGCACCACCTTTGCAGCCTAATCCAAATAGTACTCAACAAGATATGAGTAAAAAGGATAAGTCTCATGATCAAGACAAGAATCAAGAGGAAAACTTAATAAACAAGGAAAATATTGTCACCCACAATACCAAGATCCAAACTGAAAGACCATTTGACCTAGAAGCTGAAATTGGCAAATTGAAGATAGCTATTCCTCTTTCAGAATTAGCCAAGCATGACATCTACAAACAACAAATCAAGAAATCTCTTCAACTGACTCGTAATAAAGATAATGTCAATGTGTTAGACAATACCCCAGAACTACTTTTCGGCCCAGAGGTTGATGGAAAGACAACAGTTACAGGGATTTTACCTTTCTATGTCAGCTTGCATGTTCATGATAAGATACTACATAATGCAATGTTTGATTCAGGCGCCTCTCACAACCTTATGCCTAAATCAGTGATGGAGAGGCTCAACCTGGACATTATAAACCTTATAAGGACCTATTCTTTACCTCCAGCCAATAAAATGTTTATACTTAATAAAAAGATCTTGTGTGTCACGGTCCAGGTACCCAAATAAAACAAATCCAAATGGATGTGGTAGTTGCTGATATCCCACCCAAATATGGAATGTTGTTATCAAGATCATGGGGGGCTAAACTCCAAGGTTCCCTACAATTAGACATGTCATATGCCACCATTTCAGTCTTCGGTCAACCTAAGAGGCTATATAGGGAGTCACTAATGAAATACATGGTTAGTAGTGAAGACAAGCCTCAAAACATTCACATATATGCTGTTCACTCTGACATAGACTCCTATATTCTCTTCAATGACAATACAGGTCCCACAAATGATGAAGAAACCCAGACAATTAAACAAGATCAACATATAAATGAAGAAACTCCTGATCCAGAAATATTGGTTAAGGAGTCAACAAACAAAATTGTTCAAAAGGACAAACCAAAGGTAAGCCAAGATCTCAAATTGCTGATGCCGAATCCCACTACAGTTGACAACCCTTCCCTAAATCAAGAAGTCCTCTGGTTCCTTGAATTTCATGGATCAGTCAACAAATTTGGGGCAGGGGCAGGGGCTTGGATACATAACAAACAAAACAATCATGCAGAAGGTCGAGCCTATAGGTTAAACTTCAGGTGCACCAACAATATGGCATAATATGAAGCTCTCTTACTAGGCCTTAAACTAGTAAAATCCTTACAGGCCATAAAATTTTCAATCCTAGGAGACTCGGACCTCATCATCCAACAAGTAAAAGGAAACTTTGTCACTAATGACAAAAGACTGAGATCTTATAGGTCTGCTGCTGCTGAAATCCTGAATTCCCTTACTGAATTCCAAATAACCAAAATTCCTAGAACCCATAACCTTCATGCTCATAGTTTGGCCACATTTGCAAGCACTTGCAAGCTACCTTTTGAACCCCAGCATTGCTTTGCAGCTGAGGTAAAACATAGACCTTCTGTCCCAAACAATGTCAAGGATTCGCAAGTGTTTGAGGATGACAAACAAATAAACAATTTCTTGACTCTACAACAAGAATTCGCAGGACTAAACATTGATACAGAGGCTGCAAGTGATTCACAAACACCAGGTGAACGACACCACACAAATATCTCACTTGAAACAGCAAATCAAATGCTTTGTCCAACAAACTTTGACCAGGAGAAAATACAAGAACTTGAACAAGGTCATTCTGAGGAAATAGCTCATACCGAAGCTGAAGTTATACAATGGAAAGACAATTTTCTTCCAACAGGCCTAACTCCATTGGAGGACATTTTTGACTCAAATGATGTCCCTAGGAAACCAAAATTGCAACCCCTTAATGCTGCCATCGAAGAATGCAACATTGGAACTGGTGAAAAGCCCAAGATAATTAAATTATCTGCATCCTTAGCACCTGATCAAAAGCCTAAATACATCGACCTATTTAAAGAATTCCAAGATGTCTTTGCATGGAGTTATGAGGATTTAAAATCCTATGATACCTCCATCATTCAACATACAATCCCTCTTAAGCCAAATCAGAAACCTTTTAAACAGAAATTGAGGAGGATCAACCCTATGCTTCTCCCCTCGATTGAAAAAGAGGTACAAAAAATGTTTAAAGTTGGCATAATAGCACCAATAAGATTCTCATAATGGATTTCAAATTTGGTCCCTACAAGAAAGAAAACTGGTGAAATCAGGCTTTGTGTTGATCTTAGGAACTTGAATCAAGTGCCCCTAAAAGATAATTACCCCTTACCCAATATGGATCACATCCTACAAAGAGTACTGGGGGCATCAAGAATTTCTTTACTTGATGGATTCTCAGGCTTCAACCAGATCCTAGTCCACCCTGATGATCAGGACAAAACAACATTTACAACCCCATGGGGAACCTTCAAATATGTCAAAATGCCTTTTGGGTTGAAAAATGCAGGAGCTACCTTTCAAAGGGCAATGGATATTGCCTTTTCCAAAGAAATCCGTGATTTCCTTGTCATCTACTTAGACGACCTCACACCTTTCTCAAAGTCTGACCAAGAACATTTGAAACATCTAAAGCAAATATTCACAACTTGCAGGAAATATGGAATTTCCTTAAATCCCAAGAAATCCCTGTTTGGATTGGAAGAAGGTAAGTTGTTAGGTCATATCATTTCAAAGGATGGCATTAGGATTGACCCAGACAGGATACATGCCATCTTGCAAATGCCCCACCCAAGAAACATCAAAGAATTACAAGCATTCTTGGGAAAGATCAACTTCCTCAGGAGATTCATCCCAAATTTGGCAGAATTAAGCAGATTACTAAATAACATGCTGAAAAAGGATTCAAAGGTGAGGTGGACAGTAGAAGCAAATCAAGCATTTGAAGGAATAAATTTGGCCCTTACACAAACTCCAGTCTTAACAAATCCTCAATTTGACAAAGAGTTTATCATCTTCTCTTTTGCTTCCCAGCATACTATTGTTGTTGTCCTATTACAGAAAGATGACCAAGGAAATGAGAGACCTATTGCATTCTTTAGTAGATCTCTCAGAGATGTGCCCCTAAAATATCATATAATGGAAAAGCAAGCATATGCCTTGGTCAAAGCCATCAAAGACTTTAGAATCTATATCCTATACTCCCATGTTATAGCTTATGTACCAAGTCCCATTGTCAAAGACATAATCACTCAAGAGAACTTGGAGGGCAGAAGAGGAAAATGGATTGCCAACATCTTAGAATTTGACATTGAAATAAAACCTACAAAATTGATAAAAGGCCAAGGTTTGGCTAAATTAATGTCTGAAACAAATTTCCAAGCCTTGGACATCAACCAACTGGACAGTGAACTGGAGCTGGCGACTCCAAAGATCAATGTAGCCTTTGAACAATCTCCGTGGTATTATGATATCTGTTATATATTGCAAAACCTGTGTGCTCCCCCAAGATTGTCCAGAACTAAATGTAGGTTCTTAAAAATGAAAGCCTCAAGATTTTGTGTAATAGAGGGCAATTTTCTTCGGAAAAACCATGAGGGTATATTGTTAAACTGCTTAATTGAAGATGAGGCTAACAATGTCATAAAAGAATTTCATGCAGGTGATTGTGGTGGACATTTCTATTGGAAGTCCACTGTGGATAAAATACTAAGGGCTGGTTACTATTGGCCCACTTTATTCCCTGATGTAAAAATTTTCACCACCTCATGCCATAAGTGTCAAATATTTGAGGGAAAGAGAAAGTTACTACCACTCCCTTTGAGGCCTATTGCAACAGAAAGACCTTTTTAGCAATGGGGTTTGGATTTCATTGGGGAAATTCATCCCTCATCCTCAGGCCAACACAGATGGATCCTCACAGATACAGACTACTTCACCAAATGGATTGAGGCCATCCCATGTAGACAGGAAAATGATTAAGTAATCATTTATTTTTTGGAGAACAACGTATTGTCTAGATTTGGTTGTCCCAACAAGATAATAACAGACAACGCTGCTGCTTTCAGATCCAAGAAAATGGTGAATTTATGCCACAAATTTCATATTACCTTGGGTCATTCCACTGCATACTACCCTCAAGGAAATGGCCTAGCTGAATCATCAAATAAAAGTCTGATAAACATCATCAAGAAGGTGTTGGAAGAGAATAAGAAGAATTGGCATAAGAAACTTGTGAATGCCTTATGGGCGGATAGACTAACAACCAAGAGATCCATTGGTGTCAGCCCATATGAGTTAGTCTATGGATTAGAAGCCAAATTTCCCTCATCACTAGGGGTTCCTGTTATGAAACTGCTTCAAGAAAGTCAAGCTAAGCCAAATGACATCCAAAGAAGGGTCAATCAGATAATATGTTTACAGCAAACCAGAGACCAAGTTTATAGCAGAGTAAAAGTTCTCCAAGAAAAGTTAAAAAAAAACTTTTGATAGAAGGACTAAGGCTGAGGATTTCAGCGTAGGTGACAAAGTCCTCAAGTGGGACTCAAGAAGGGAAGATAAAGGGAAACATGGAAAATTTGATTCTCTTTGGAGAGGACCATTTATTATCCAAGCAGTCCAAGGAAACAACACCTACTTCCTAAAAAATCTGGATGAAACTAACTTAAATGAAGGTCCTGTCAATGGCAGGATGTTGAAGCATTATTTTGACTATTTTCCATACATATAGCAGGGTCTTTTCTCCTGTACATAATCAGTTGTATATATTTTCTTTCAGCATACAAATAGTTCAGTTCAAAAGATTACTTTAAATAAGCAGCCAAAAGCTTTAAATTCTAGAAGTGCCACGGAGGTGACAGCCCCCTGTTTTGAAGTACAAAGAGAAAGGTTTCAAGTTTTGGTAGGAACAGTCAATGGCCAAGGAATTCTAACCTACTGTTCTTGGCCTTTCAAAGGAAAAACCATCCCCAAGTGGAGCCACTGTTAGATACCTATACCAATAGGTTTCATTTTTCATGATTGGCAAGGGAAGTGCCAATATGATCTACTTTCGTGATGCAAAGATCTCATATTCTTGTGGAGGAAATATACTTGTTTTGATTGATGTTGCTCTACTTCTGGATGGGTGATCCAACAGCCTAAGCTTGGTCATGCCATGTTTCAATTTTTTTTGTTGTAGATTAGAGAAAGAAACCTGTCCAAACAGCTCAATCTTGGCAGGGAAAGTAGATAGGTAGAGGAAAAAGGTTCCCCACTGCTTAATCTAGGGCCTTGGAAGAAATAAGGGTAGCTTTAGACAGAGAATCAAATGAAAAAGCCAAAGGAAACAAAAGCCACAAAAAGGGTTTGCAAATCTAAGTACACCCTCCTTGGAGTAACAAAAAATGGTAGGAAATAGAGTGGGTAGGTAGAGGGGGTTGCAGAAAGCGTGGTCCATGGCATTTCACTAGCCTAAAGGAAAGGTAAAAAACATGATGCCAGTGCAGATGTCCTATTCACAGCAGTGTTACAGCAACTTAATGAAGCATGTCTAACTTCCAGTTTTCCCCATCACATTCATGACTAACATCCCTATGCCACCCATGTACACAAAGAAAATCGAAGTCTTTTGTTGGTTCTGAGTTTCTTTAAAAGCCACATTTCTTTTGCAAATATTCTTTTCATTTTGATCTACTTCCTAAAAAACTAAATTGATTTTATAAAAACTTAGTATTCCCCCCCATCCACCTCTTTCATTCATATTAACTACTAATTACTATCTAACTCCCTATACCCCCTATTCCCCTATTACTATATAAAACTTGGAAGAAACCCAAAAATCCATGTATCCCCTTCCCCGAGCATTATAGCTCTATGTATGACTTTGAAGGTCTTGAAGCGCTAAAAAACATTTGAGCGCAACCCAGAGAGCACCAAAGAATTAATCCTAGGGATCAATCCAAGATTTGCTCGGATTAATAGCCTTAAACCCACTTTTTTAATAAACCTTTGCAAAAACCCATTTAACGCACAAATGCAAAAAAAACCCGAAAAACCCACTTTTCCAAAGTTTTCCACGAGGCGCGAATTAAAGAAATAATCATATTTTATTCCTCCCCGTACTATGTATTGCCTGTGCATGTTATCGATCCGTCAACCGTCGGATCTGGGCCCTCCCATCTGACGGCCCACATGATATCGGATGGGCATCCGCATCCGAAGGATACCTTCCGAGAACCTGTCAGAGGGTGACGTCAGGCCTTCGCCACGTGTCACCCCCTAGACTCTCTCGGAGCGCCCTCTGACAATATCGCGACCGTATAGAGGGTGCTCCGAGAAAACCCGCTTACCACTCTACCAAACTGCCTGACCACGCCAGTGCCACGACCCGCCCACGTCACTTCCCCTTGGCGCCCTGTCAGCACCCCGACTGCCAGAGATCCTACGTGTCCGCCACCTGCGCAATCCCCGTGGACCAATCACAGACTGCCACATCACCCGATGACGTCATGCTGACGTCACCCGACCCTGACCCCACCTGATGACGTCATGCTAACGTCATCCAAAAAGCACGCCAATGACCCAAAAGTCCATATTTTAGCCGATTTTCGCGTTTTTTCTCATTTTCGCTGAAAGAACTATTGCTCTCCTCTGCATGAAAATTACATCCATCTGCCGCCAACATGCTGAAATCGACCTGAAGAGCGCTGCCGCCTACAACCCACCTGTACTTATCACCATTATCGGCAATTCACCAGGTATTTACCCAGAGAAACCTTTCAGAGATAAGTTATATCCATATATCTCCGGAATTGAATTGATAAGAGTAAAACAACTTGTTTTCACCAGCAAATCCCCGGAAAAACAAGTATTCCTCATAGGTGCAGGGCTGAATTTCACCTGCTGAACCCATATATAGCCACCCTTCCCCAAATTCCCACTCTGTCCGCGCATTCGTCGAATGTAAACCTAAACAACATAATTCACCAGGAAAACAGAGTTGCCTGCTCCTGCAATCCATCAAGTTACTCTTGTTAAGCATTCTGCACCATTGTCACACCTCATTTACCCTTACAATTGGCTTGACTTCTGCAAAATTAGCCCTCTGTGGTCTCCTGCCCGCTAAAACCAGTTCAGCACCAAGGCATAACTACTGCTTAGCCATGGAGACGCCAATAGTCCTGAACGTTCAACCACTGAATGCCCCACATAGAGAGCTAGAGTGGAAAGCCCTAGGTGATAAAGATTACCAGATGTTAGACTCCATGCCCATGACAGCCAAGTTTAATATTCACCTGATGAATGAATTAAAGCCCCAACATCTCAGTGGGGCTGACACCTTAGGAATTTGGGATTCCCACATACCCATTTACAACCTCCCTCAAGTCAATGTCCTCCCAGACTTGATAAAACAATGCATGTCGAGCTATGACCCCTATCAAAGAGCCGTCCTCCGCCCCTCAGGCTCAGTATTGTTCCATATCACCCCTGAGGCCATGAATGAAATGCTCCACTTCCACACGACAAAACCCCTAACTCCTCTCTCCATCCATGATCTGATAACAAAAGGGGGCAAGTTGTCCAATGATCAGATTGCCAGGGTTAATCAATTGTTTATTCAGCCTCAATATCAATCCATGACCACTGCCCTTCCCATAGCATATCCATATCTTAATGAGCTGGGCAAAATGATGGTAGATTTGATCAGTTACATCCTGGGTTATGGGACATATGAGGATGTGGATGAAACCATCATGGCAATGTTGTCCATTTTCTCCCCAGGGATGCCTCCTGCTGTACATTATGACTTTACTACTTTTATTGCCAATAAGATTCATGAGCAATTAATGAATCTGGAGAGGGAAAAGGTGTTTAAATACACCAGGTACATATATCATTTATTTTTGTTCTATCAACATGATGCCTTCCCTGTCCCTCTAAAAAAGCTAGATGCCCAGGGAAGCCCAAGGTCGGTTGTGTATTGGTCTTCAGTTTTCCATCTTCTGCCTTATTCACCTTACACCTACTCTGAATTTATTGATCTGTTCATTCATCCAGCTATGACCTTGTTGTTGGGTGTCCCTCCTCCAAGATTGACAGATGAAATGCAGAGAATTCTTCAACTCTCAAAGGCATACAGCATTGGTGATTGGTACTTCTACCAACACCATATAGTAATCAGAGTATATGGCTGTGAGCTGAATCCCTATAGGCTACCAAAATATGTCCCTATGAGACTTTTTGCCCTAGAGTACTTCAGGCAGTTTGGAAATGCTGACTTTGTCCATTTCCAAAGTAAAAATAAGAATGTGCAACTAAAGGTGAGGAATCAGCTGGGCCCCTTCTTGTACAATAAGGAGGAAGGATGGAAGGAAGCTGATAGGATTCTAGAAACCCTCATGCTTCAAACTAGTTTCAAGTGGGTTCCTTATGACCCTAATCACTTCATTTCCCTTAGGAGAATAAAGTACAAATTGGGTGGCTATGTTCATGTGAAACTGCCTCACATTGAAAAGTATGCCAATGCCCTAAGATGGAAAGAAGGCACCTTAGAGGAGTCAATTGGTAAAGAAGAAATGTTAAGAAGAGAAACAAGCAATCTTGAGAAAGAGGATGACTTGGAACATTGTGGGCAGGTTTCTTCCTCCTGTCAGAGGCATATTGGAGCAGCTGCCTCATCTTCCACATCCCAGCATCAAGTAGCCGGAATTGCCCAACAAGAAACAAATAAAGGCAAGGGCAAGCAGGTGGAGCAGGAGTAATCACCTCCTAGAACACAGTAACAAACTGAGCAGCAAGTAGAGAAGGAGGTTGAACAACAACAAGAATAGCAACAAGAATAGCAAGAAGAGCCTCAAGAAGAGGGGCAGCCTATGCAGCAAGAACAAATGGCTGAGGCCCCAGCACCTACTGAGCAACAGGCTCAATAGAACATGCCTTCTGGGCAAGAGAAGATGGTGGAGACCTCAGTGCTCCAAACTCCACAAAGGTGGAAAAAGGAAAGAAGAGGGACAGAGAGCAGGAGACTCCCCTTACAACGTCCACAAATCAAGGGGAGAAAAGGCAGAGATTAAATCCCCTCTATGAAGAAGAAGTGCTTATGGGGCAATCGGTGATAATGGGCCCACCAAGCATGGAGGTATCTGCTAGTTCCTTTCAGCAGGAACAAGAGAGAAATTATGGAGGAGAGGTCAGCTCCTCAAGTCATCAAAGAAAAACAGAGGTAGGCATCAAGCAACAGTTCACCGATATCAAGAGGAGAAATGAGCCACTCAGGCTCCAAATTTACAATCAGTTGCTAAAGATGGCCCCCACAAATCAGCAGAGGCTCATGGCAGCCTATGACATTTCAGAAGGAAAAATGACCGTGATTCATTTCATGCCCACCACGGTGCAACCACAGTTAGTTGCAGACTACATTAGAACCAACCTGGAGGTTCTGGCAAAAGACATTCACCCCATGGACCAAATAGAACTTCACAAGCAAACGGGTGAAATGGTCTATGCAACATTGGCAGACAAGACAATGTTGGCAAAAAGGCTGGAAAACAACCTAAACAATACAGCTGCCCAACTGGAGTTGGAGAAAGCATCCTCC
>APFE030076110.1:223370-362993 GCA_000404065.3 Pinus taeda | reverse complement strand
ACAAGGAAATCCAAGGTCAGTAGTGTATTGGGCCTCAGTTTTTCACTGCAGAGCCTATTCTCCATACACTTACTGTGATTTTATAGACCTTTTCATCCACCCAGCCATGTCTCTATTCCTAAGCTCACCTCCTCCAAGACTAACAGATGAGATGCAGAGGATCCTCCAGTTGTCCAAGGTACACAGCATTGGGGATTGGAATTTTTACCAAAACTACACCGTTATCAGAATATATGGTTGTGAGTTACCCCCATACAGACTGCCCAAGTATGTGCCCATGAGATTGTTTGCCCTTGAATATTTCAGGCAATTTGGGAATGCTGATGTGAAGAACTTCTCAGGCAAAGGCAAGAAAACACAGCTAAAGGTAAAAAACCAACTGGGCCACTTTGTTTTAAACAAGAGGGAGGAAGGCTGGCAAGAGGCTGACAGAATGCTAGAAAGCCTTGGCCTAAAGACCAGTTTTCTCTGGAAACCTTATGACCCCAATCATTTCATAACCTTAAGAAGGGTCAAATATAGGTTGTCCAGTTATGACCATGTAAGGTTGCCTCACATAGAACAATATGCAAATCAATCAAAATGGAAGAGAGGCACATTAGAGGAACCTGTCACACACGAAGAGCTAAATGAAAGAGCAAGAAGAAATCTCCTTAAGATGGCTGACTTAGAGCTTCCTGTACAGGTGTTCTCTCTTACAAACCCTCAAGAAGGAGCAGTTGCCTCATCCTCCACAGCACATCAGGAGGCGGTCAAAACTACAAATCAAGCCTCCAGCAAAGGCAAGGAAAAAGAGAGGGTGCAAGAGCAGCCCCTATAGCAACAACAGGTACAACAAGAACAGGTACAGCAGCAAGAAAAGGAGCAGCCGGGGCAAAAAGAGCAAACAGCAGAGGCCCCAATGGTCACTGAACAACAACCAACACAAATGGTGCCTCCTAGGCAAGAAACAAGAGCTGAAGCTTCAGTCCTCCAAACCCCACAAAGAGAGGACATAAGCAGGAAAAGAGACAGAGAGACTCCCCTCACTACGTCAACAACTCAAGGGGAAAAGAGGCAAAGATTAAATCCATTTTCAGAGGAAGAAATGCCAATAGGGCAATCTTCAGGCATGGGCCTACCTAGCATGGAGGCCTTAGCAAGTTCCTTCTAGCAGGAACAAGAGAGGGCAGCAGGAGGAGAAGTTAGCTTCTCAAGCCAACAAAGAGGAGGTGAACAAAGTATCAAGCAACAGTTCAAGGATATCAGGAAGAGAAATGAACCCATAAGGCTGCAATTATGTAATCATTTGTTGAAAATGGCTCCCACCAACCAGCAAAGACTCATGTCTGCTTATGATGTCCATGAGGGAAAAATGATCATGAGCCATTTCATGCCAGCCGTGCAGCAGCCACAGTCAGCTGCAGATTACATCAGGACCAACCTTGAGGTCCTTGCTAAGGACATCCACCCGATGGATCAGATTGAATTACACAAGCAAACGGGTGAGATGGTGTATGCCTCCTTGGCAGACAAAACATTGGTAAACTACAGGCTAGAGAATAGCCTAAATAATACAACTGCACAACTTGAGTTGGAAAGGGCATCCTCTCAAGCAAAGGACAATAGGATCAAAGCTTTGGAGGACATCATAATAGAGCTTGGGCATGATCCTAAAGATGTCAAAGTAGTGTAGGAGTTGTTAAAGCTAAGGGATGCTGATATGGCAGCACTAAAGAAAATGATCAAAATCCCAGCAACTCTTCATCCTCAAACTGAAGAAGTTGCCCAGCTTAGACAAGACAAGGATGCAACAGCTATGTTGGTAACATTGTATAAACAACTCATCCAGACACAAGAGAAGTTGGAGGAATCAGAGGCTGCACTTCAGGCAGCATTACAACAAAAAGAGGTAGGCCAAACTTCACAGCCTCCTCCAGAAACAATCAATCTGGAGGAAGCTCCTCAAACCACTGCCCCTCCCAGTTAGCAGACAGAGCAAGCAGCACCCTCCACCTCAGCACCAACAACAGAGCAGACTGAAAGCCTTGATATGCAGAAGCTCAGAAATGAAATTCAAGTCTTGGAGGCCCAAATGTCAAAGCTGAATCAAGCCAAAGAAACACTGGCTAAGCTCAATGAAAAATATGACAAATCCAAGCAAAACGTAGCTGAGAGAGAAAGAGAGGTAAAGACTCTCAAAAGAAGGATAAATGAGCTAGAAAAGGAGCTCACACTGGACAAAGTAACAGTTGAGCTCAAGAGAATCCTATGGGCCAATATTGGCCAATCCATCACAGACCAGTGGGAATACATTGAGGCATTCATGAGCAAATGGGGCTCATTGGAAAAGCACACAGGGAAATCCAAAGGGCAAGGGCATCTCTAGGCAGTATGCCTGAGGCTGCCACCAGAATGATAAATGTGCTTAATTACAGGACAAGTTCTCAGCTGATCAAAATGGGAATTTCCAATAGGACTGAGACCATTTCGATGGTCAAAAGGGTCCTGACACTAAGAAACCTGGTACAAACCTTAGAGAGAAGAAGCCAGGATATGCAGGCGAACATTAATAAATTCCAGGACAAGTTCATAGCATTGCAGAATAGAGGTCTTCCTAGCTTGATGGAGCCCTCAGGAAGACTACTTTCACATGAAAAATATGCCAAGAGGGTCAACACCTTTGCTACTAATCAGATTTTAGAACAGCCCAGCACATCAGCAGAATCAGGACCAGCATCAGGACAGACTCTCTTCAACAGGGTAGAGAGTTTATTCTTTATCATGAATGAAATCAACCACTTATTTGATGCGCCTCCCAATTTTTATAAATATACAAAGGCAGATGAGACCATAGAGTCAATTTTGAGGCATCAATTGCCCACACAGGAAGTCTGGAATAGTTTGATACAATTGCTGCTAAACCAAAGCCAGTAATTATGTTTTTTCCATTTGAAATATATAAGTTGTCATGCAGAGGAAAATTTTGATATATCAGCATGTATGCAGAGAGAGGATGAGCCAACTCAGCACGAGCATTCGGCCACCACAGCAGCACTGACAGTCACAGGTGACAGGGCCGAAAAGCTACAGGAGGGCATAGCTGCACAGACACGTCATTCAGCAGTTATAACAAAGCGTTCAACCGACTTAGTGACCTCCAAAGGTCGAAATCTTCTGACAGAATTAAAGAGCATTTATGTTGTATTGAAAGCTGCAATAACTTCTTATCTACTATTTCTGTACGAGTTGGTAAAGATATTTTATTTCTCAGATGACTCAATGCCTGAGATATTTGTATGAAACACTTCTATATATTCCCCCTCGCATGAGTTTGCAGGGGTTGGATGTTGGATGCTATTGATATCTTTGAGATAGTTCTTTTACTGTAAATTCTCAAAGAAGTAATACAAAGGTGGTGGAATTTCCAAAGCTCTGTGTTGTTTTGATGCATTGTGGTGTTTAGCTGAAAGTTACAGGATTCCTGCGTATTTCATGGCACAATAAGTTTCTCTTTACAACTCTTTGTTATGTGTTTTGTTATCATTCATATCTCTTTCATGCTTTTGTGCTTTACAGTTAATGGCAAGGAAAAAGAATAGTCCAGGATTTAATCACAGATTACCCTGAACTCAATCTAAGCTATTATAAGTGTTTTCTTTAGTTATAGTAACAAAGGTGTAATTCTTAATTGCTACCCTTTCACGCTATATCTTTCACAGTGATTATTGTTTCAGGAATTCAAGTTTTGCTCCTGAGGAATATATCTCTTTCTCACACCCCAGCTTAGTGAAAAATTCTTAATTGCTTTTCACGGGTTGTTTTCATTTCACCATCATAATTTCAAGGTTGTTTTATGAAGTATATAAATGGCCCGGTAATCCCAGCTGCTCAAACTCAAGATTTCAACAACTAGTAGCCACAGACTCCATTGCCCAATGGACTAACACTATCTGCATATTTCCATTTCAGATATAGAAAGACATCCTTCCAACCAAACATAAACCAAAACCCTTACTTCATAACTAGCCTAAAATCTCCACAGAAACAGAGACAAACCTTAAAGAGAGAGCCCTCTCTGATTACAGTTGGGCTAGAAGCTGTAATCCTAAGATTGGTTAGTGGTTACCCCGGCCGTATTCCCTTGGGAGTCATAGGGAACAACCTGGGTGTTAACACTTCCAAAATGTGGTATATCCACATTCCTTTGGTGAGGCATCTCAGGGTTTTTGGTTCCACATAATATGCCTTGATACCTAAGGAACAAAGAAACAAAATTGGTGCAAGGAGTCAAAAGTTTATTTTCTTGGTGTACTCGAATACATCCAAAGCATATCATCTCTATGATGAGGTAAATAAGAAGTTATATAAATTAAAATAATATAATAATAACAAATAAAGTAAATAAATAAATAATAAAAATAAAAATATATAAATATTTCTCTTCAAAATCTAAAATTCTTAAAGCATAGCCGACATTCATCTCATCCTACAATCCACTTTCCTCACAACTATTTATTTACCTCAATTAAGCTCTTCTTCTACCGGCATTCAAGAAAGTCTTGATGATGGATCCAAGTTGGGATTTGAAATGTTGACGAAAAATGGTTTTTACTGTGGATTCTCCGATAACTGTGTCTAAGAAGTTATGTTGTCTAGAGATGAATTTTTTCTTGAATCTTACACGACTGAGAATGTTGTTCAAAAACAACTTGATTGCTTAGAAAAATTTGGGCATGAAAAATATTTTGATAAATTTGATAATGAGATTCTACATATTGAAGGGGGGATCCATATCCTATATCAATTTGTGGAATCTCGTTTTGAAGAACTCTTTCCTCCTCTTTCTTCTCTAGCCACTAATCAAGAAGACACATTGACTGATGTGTTTGAGAGAATTCGAAGGCTAAATCTTGATTCATCCCCATCTCAGTAAACTAAAAAGCCTAGGCGATATCAGAAAGGTCCTCCAATATGTCCATTAAAGACAGTTGAAAGTGTTCATCATGATGAGGTTGGAAGGGTAGGAACACGAATCTCTACTAGACAGAATGGAGGTGATGTAGACAATTTTGATTCAGCTATTTATATGGATGCTTCTTGTGATTGTGAATTGAATTTACACAATTTGAACAAACATCCTTTGAACAAGCTACTTCTCATGATTAATGAAAAAAGTAATCTAGAAATAGTATTACATTATGATAAAGAATGGAACTTGAAATCTAGTGGACTCTCCATTCAGAACTAAATTGATTGGCTACAAGTGTGTCTTCAACGACAAGTATAAACTAGATAGCTCACTTGAAAACCATAAGTCTAGGCTAATGGAAAAAAGTTTTAAACATAAGGGAAGGGTTCAATATGAGAAGACTTCCCCCCACAACAAAATGGGCTACCATTAAAGCTCTCTTTGCCTTGGTAGCTCAAAATGGATGGAAATTCCATAAAATGGATGTTAATATTTTCTTCTTGAATGGAGATCTGAAAGAAAATGTTTTTATATCTCAAAAAAAAGGTTCTATTTTGAAAGGAGAAGATCAAAAGGTATGAAAACTTATCAATTCCTTGTAAGGCCTCAAGCAAGCATGATGATCTTGGTATGATAAATTGATTGAGAATCTTTTAAAACTAAATTCCAAACACTATTAGCTTGATTATTCAACTTTATTTTTCAATAAAGTTGGAAAATTGTTGTATATATTATGTTGTATGTAGATGATTTAATAATGACGACGAATAATGAAAATTATATTTCATCCATAAAGAAAGAATTTAGGAAAGGTTTTGGGATGATATATATCTGATATGTTTACTAGTATCTAGGTATTGAAGTAACCCAAAATTATAAGTTTATATTCCTTTATCAAAAGAAGTACACTGGATATTTGTTGAATAAATTTGGCATGGATGAGTACAACCTGTTGACTACTCCAATGGAAAAAAATTTAAAGCTCACATCAAAAGAAGGAAATGAATTTGAGGATGACAAAAAGTACAAAATTTCATAGGAAGTCTTAACTACATAACTACTACCAGACCAGACATTTCATGTGGTTATTGGAATCATTTCCATATTTATGCAAAAACCATGTGAGGGTGATTAGTTTGCTGCAAAAAGAGTTCTAAGGTACTTGAAGGGAACTCCATACTTTGGACTCAATTACACATAGGTGGATGAATTCATCTTAATTGGATACTACGATTCATATTTCGAAGGAGATAAAGAACATGGAGTATCTACTTAAAGTTATGATGTGATTCTTGGATTAGGAGTTGTCTCCTAGAGGTAACACAAACAATTAGTTCCAATGGATTCCACATCAGAGGAAGAATATGTGGCAGTTGCAAAAGCATGGAAGGAAATTCTTTGGATCAAGAAAAATATTAAAGATTTGTATGAGAAACAAGTGCATTCTACTCCTCTTTTGATTGACAATACTTTTGCAATAAAATTGGCCAAGAACCCAAAGTTCAATGATTGAACTAAGCATATCAAAACAAAGTATATTTTTATTTGACATCATGTTGACACCAAGACTATTCACCTATGCCATTGTTCCACCGATGAGTAGATTGGAGACATATTCTTCGAAGAATTTGGAAAAGAAACGTTTGAAATTTTCATAATGATGTTTGGTCTCACCAACATCCCTTCAGATTAAGGGGGGGAATGTTGACACCTAATATTTAGGGATTATAAAAGTATTGTAAGTATTATACATATGAAATAAGAACACAAAGAAATATTGGAATATGAATTCCAACTGTCTCCCTCTCCTTGTACATATTAACGATATTTCTTAATACAAAAGAAACATTCATGGAGTTACTAATGCTTGGTTTGGAAATCATTTTCTCTTGCAAGGATATCCACGTAAAATATTTTTTTCTCTTGCGTTGATGTGAAGATGGCTTCTTGATGCATAATTTCATTCACTATTATGATTCACTATCACATAGTCAATTATTGATGAAATGTTTTAAAAGGTGAATTTTCCAATAACACTAACCCCCCACCCCCACCCCATCTTAGTGTGATCTTTGGTATAACAATAACATGTGGGGACAATAGAATAGTTGAACTTTATGTGGAATGTATAGTTGAAATATTCTAGAAATCAAATATTCATATTTTTCTATTTTTTAATAGTGTGAGGGGTTTTTAGGTGATATTGACAAAATTTGTTCATCCTTGATACATATTTAAATTTTAACTAAGAATAATATGGAATATTTTTATTTATTTTTTATCTGTTTGGAAATTTTGTTTGAAATTGAGTAGAATAAGCTGAAATAATTCTGTATACACAATCAACATATTGAACTACTAGAAACTTGGTTACCATGTAACCCAGTGAGAACCCTAACTTACTATCATCAAACCACAACTTAGAACAACTATAGCTCAACCAAGGCCTAAGAAATCTTAATGATGAAATTGATGCACCCTTGGCTCCCTTGAGGGAGATGATATAGTACTTCAAAAACACTAGAGAGCTCTCATAGCTATATTATGTAGGAAATTTATCATCCATTTCTAACGCCTAAGGCCAGTTCACCAATATTTCTAATTACAAGGGTAATATGTATGAACATTATAAAATCAATCTAAGTAAAGACTAGATTAGAAACATCGACATTACTAAACAATATTTTTTGTCCTTTTTCATTGACATAAAAAACAATCAACCTTGATAAATTAAGAAAAAACACATTTGTATGGACTCATGCACCTACCTACCATTTGATAGATAGGTGGTTATTGGTATTTGATAAACATAATTGTAATAGTAAGGAGATACCTCTATATTTCTTGAGGAAATTATACATATAACTTAATATAGGACTCCATGTAAACTACTTTGACATGAGATAACACTATGAGGTGAGTCATTAGTATGCACAACATAGATAAAACTGTAAGTTAAGCCTAGTATTAGGTCCTTATCCACATAGACAAAGGCCAAACCCCTACCCAACATCCTCCAGTAATGCATATCATTATTGAAACCTAGATGAAGGTAGACACATCAACTCACACCCTAGGGCAACATGGCACCTTGCTAACATTGTCTCACAAGGAGCTCAAAATAGTTAAAAAATTAAATTCTTTAGTACATTTCAACTAGGACACATCACATGCAGTCCTATGTGAGCCTCAGAGATGTATCAGCTATGGATAGACATGCTATTCGTTGACGGAGGGAAATAGGCAACAATGCTTTTTGGATGAGGTTATTATTGTATCCATCTTTACGTTTTATATATATATATATATATATTATAAAACGTAAGATGGATACAATATAACCTCATCCAAAAAGCATTGTTTCCTATTTCCCTCCGTCAACGAATAGCATGTCTATCCATAGCTGATACATCTCTGAGGCTCACATAGGACTCCATGTGATGTGTCCTAGTTGAAATGTACTAAAGAATTTAATTTTTTAACTATTTTGAGCTCCTTGTTTCTTTATATATTCAAGTATGTACTATTTTTAGCTACTACACTATGATAACACTCCCTCCAGCCTGATAGATTCATGAACGCCAATTTATGCCATAAATATTACAATGGATTTTTCATTTACTGTACTGCATACATAGGTAGATGAATAAAACGATCTCTCCTTTCAAAAGTTTTCACACGTTTTCAATCCATATTATATATTCTCTTACTTTAGGTATAGTTGTATTGTCCGTCTAATAGATTGTTTTACAGACTGTGATGAGATTCGATGAGAAGCCATGCACACCTGGGATGGACATATCATCCCCTTCCCAAGTATCATGTCTCAAATTAAAAATAAATCCTTCCATCCTAAATGTAAATTATGGGGATGAGGGTGGAAGTGGTCAATAAGTGACCAATGAGACCAATTTTGTATACAGGACATCACATTTCATACTTTCATGATTGGGCATGAGATGTATTTGTATATTAGAGCCCTTTTATGTATTGGTTACCATATGCCATAATTCCATGTGTAAGCATGATATATAATTTTGTACATTGGGCATGTTATGCCTTTTTCTTAAAAATGTATATTTGAGGCCGTTTTGTGTGTGTTTGTGCATACATATGTGTGTGTGTCGAGAGAGAGAGAGAGAGAGAGAGAGAGAGAGAGGTTTCATGGAACATGGTCTGTGAATTGATGTGTTTTTTTATTTCATGTTGAAGTGATAAAATACTAGGTTTAATTTGTGTGTATGTGGTGATGATGCATTATCACTTATGGAAAAGTAAGCATGACATATCACATTGTGAAAGTTTCTTGGCTTGGAATTTTTTAAATACATTTCAATTAGGCATATTCTCAGTGATACATGTAGTTCATGATCATGAACAAATAGTGTGGTCAAAAACTAAATATCAAAAGTATATAATGACACACCCTTTATTGATAAGGTAATAATATTTTGTTACCCCAAACAAAAACCATGATTGAATCCCTTCTATTGCTTCATATTATTTTCCATGTATTTTAACTCTTATTCCTTTCTCTTAGAAATGTCAATTTATTATGGTGTGTATAAACCAATACGTTTTAATTCAAATATGAGGGCACACCTCCCAAGATGTTTGCCTCATCTATGGTCATTCCTATTAAGGACATGCTTCCACCAATGCATCACTCTTAATATTTCATTCCATAGACCTTTCATAATTCATGTATAGTTAGTTGCATATTTCGACCTTTGAGTTGCCTGCATGTGCAATCCAAGGGAAATTACTTCATTATTTGTTTTATCATTTTAACCAAATGCAAGTAGTTAAATAATTAATCTATGGAAAAATTTTAAAATAAAAAAGGGACATTTCTTTAAATGGATAAATTTTGGAAATTAGTTAATATATTAGATGTATTTCTTATTGTTGTTAAGTTTAATTATAAACTACATTTTTCTCCTCACTATTAAATATAGAGGTTTTCATTTAGGTCTAGTTTCCAATTGAATTTGGATATTTAGCTCAAATTTCCCAACATTCAATAGAATTGTGTTTCTTGGATATCACTCTCCCACCTAATGCATCATCTAGCATATATTTGGTTCCATTCCAGTACATGGACACCCAAATCTTTCTTAGTTTGAAACATACAAAAATATCCTACTAGTGCTTATTCTATACAATTTTAGTTATATTCACTCAATGCCCACCAAGCATACCATACTTTAGAAATGTTTTATGACCTTTCAAGGTTTCCCTTCCACCCAACATTCCCTCTCTCGTAGATCTAGCACTACATATCCATCAACTACATTCGATACTACCCTCTCACCTAAATAATTCCTCATCTTGGATATATGTCTCTAGCCTAGTAATTATTCAATTTTATATTTAAATATTCTTAGTATCATATTTCATGTGGCATGCCTCTTTCACATGATGTCTCTCTATAGAAAAGTTTGTTTAGTTTGCCATAAATCACCTCTCCATAACATTTTTTAGGATGCAAACAATACTAGACCAACATTTTCACATTCAACTTCTATTTTCCACCCAAATTTCATTACAAAAATATGTTTGGAAGGAATGTATTACTAAATCATCGATGCACATCCTAACTACACATACTTTATAACTTTCTTGGAGATTAAATGTATTTGAATTTTTCATTTCATAGGAAATGAATTAGAAATGTATCCCCAACTTATTGGTTCTTAAAATATTCTTCTTCAAAAATTTACATTCAACTAAATAAATATACTAATACCAACTACCAATTTAGGTCTATAAATGCTTGGGATTAATTTCGTAGAACATTGGGATATTTATTTTACTAACCTTCATACCTACATACTTGATGTGGATATGGTTGTGATTTTCACTCATAAAAATTCTCTACAATCTCTAGATCACTTTTTTGGTCACAATTATCATGTGAAAGACCAATTGGATATGACTATCCTCAATAACATTAGTGTAAAATATATCATATTTGAATACTTTTTAGACTTTCTTCAACTTTCCATTACAACAGACCCGTCTCTTTATTACCTTGTTTGAATAAAGCAACACAACCCTCATTTTCTAGTTCACAATAGTGATGTCTAACCCTCAATTGTTTTGACTTACACTTGGGAAACCAAATTTAATGCCATATTAATTCATTAACATGATTCTTTCCTAATCATTTATAAAAAAAAAAAAAAAATGAAAAAGCATATGACATAACCCCTAATATAATAAATCTCCATCGTAGTGTTGTAATCCAACAATCAACATCTATGCAATTTTTTTCCCTTTGTTGTAACTTTCAAAGATTACTCCTCTAGATATGCACCATCCTACTTGAACATTAAAATTTTGATCCATCATTGTAATCCCACATCCCCAACTCTACCTTACTCTTTTCTTTCCATTCTAAACATTCCCCATCCCTAATTTTTCCTTATACTATATGTTGTTTTCTTGTCTCACAAAGCTAGAAATGAAAGAACATATATTATTATTTTGGCAACGATTTGCCTTTTTTTCTTCTCTTCCTTCGTACACCCTATGTCCTAATTTCCATTGTGCTCTCCTTTTTCATGGCACAAATATCTCCATCATTCCAACAAAATAAAGGAGACACGTATGATTGAAATCTCAAACCAACATAGAAATCATGTCAATTCTTTTATTATGAACAAGAATCTTTTCTTTAAATGAAACATATCATGTAGTCCAATTTTATTGTCACCATCCCAAAAAAACATATCATTCATAATCAGCTTCTACCTACTAGTAAGGTTCACAACATCCTATAGAGCACTACTATACTTCTACAAATGGAGGTGCTTTCCCAAAATCACTCATCATTAGCTTGCAAAACAATATTCTCTACCGTGTCTTCACATTCAAGAAAATATGCACACACACATTCACACACACACACACACATGCCATAACGCACCTTCTTATCGTCATATTTTATAGAGGTGAAAACATATCACCATCTTGGCCATCAATATTCTATTTGTCCATGGATTCTATTGTCATTTTTCCAAATAAATGCTAACATGAATTATAAAATAATCCCTTTACACATTCAACAAAATATGGAAAGGACCTATCTATGGACTTGGATTTCTCACTTCACCCCCAATGTATTTACATAACATATATGGTACATTAAATGTAGTACTTGGGAGACATATTTTGTTTCTAGTGTGAATTCTATAATCCTTAGCCTTCACACTTTATTTCACTATAGAATTTAAAGTGACCTTTAACACAACAAATTGAGTATATCATATGTGTCCTTCTCTAGGTTGTTTTCTCTTCTCAATACCACTACACATCCTTTATGTCCTCAAAGTACCTAAGGGTTCACCTGGAATTTTTATATTTAGATAAATATATTGTATTTTTAGGTATGTTGGTTTTTCTCTTGCTACAAAAAATCCCTTCTACCATTTAATCCTCCTAGGGGAAAAAAATTTGTCCCATTAAATTATTCCCACCAACTACAAAGAGTGTGATTTATCACCAATATGGATGTGATACTTCCCATTCCCTTACATTTCCCATCAATTTTGAGGTCCATATTTAAAATCATCCCAACACAGTATTTTATCCTATATCCATGTAGTATCCATATTGTTATTATTGTGCCCCATAGAAGCCCACTATTGTTATTGTTGTGCCCTTACATTATCATTGTTATGCCGACTCTAATTATATTGTGACCCCTTAGACTCCTATATATAGAAAGGAGGTTTTGTAATTTGAATAATCCAAAAATCATTCATTTGTGTAACCTAAAGGAGGTTCCCCCCTTGAAGAGGATGATTTTGTAGTCGTTGATCTATATTTTCTTCTATTTTGTGAGTTGGTTGCATAACATTTAGTGGTCATTAAAATGGCTCTTACCTTCACCATTTGACTACGTCTCCTGATATGAAAGGTAATGTTAAATCTTAAAACATCAACATTGAGATCGTTGATGTGATGGATTTAGCAATAAATCTAGTGCCTGTTCCTAGAGTAGTTATAGTTGGTCAAATATTTAAACAAACAATTTCTCACATGCTATAGTAGAGATGAAAAACAAATAAAATATTTCAATAAGCTTCTTACATACTAAAAATTATTTTAGAGGAGACCAATAAATTTAATAACACCTTAAATGTAATTAAAAAAATTGACTTAGAACTCATGCATCAATAAATCACTAATAAAAAATAAACAATGATTTTATAAAACCATTATCATTTTATTCAAAAAACTATATGTTTAAATCGTTTCCCTTGCATTGAAAAGCTCTATTTTGTATTTTTTCTATTTAATTTAACACCCATTAATAAACATGGAAAAATTTGTTAATAACATGAATTCTAATAATAGACGAGTATTAAGACCTATAACCTAGTGCCAAAAGTCTTATGGAATTGAGGGATCATGCATCTCGGATTGATGTTATGACTAGTTGCAACTCTGCTTCTTGAAGCCATTCAGGGACATATGATAAATTTCATTTGTGGATATGAAAGATAAAATAACATAAGTGCGTTCTGTGAGCTCCAACACATGTGTTTGGTGTGGTCCCATGTAACCACACTATCGACAATCTCTTGAGCTAGGGTTTTGAAAAATCCAACCCCTTGTACAATATTTACATTGGTATTTGTTGAACTCTATCTTCTAATATGCTCAAGATAATCAATTTTTAACCTATGGAATCATAGGAAGGAACTGATGTTTGCCTCTAATTATTCTAAGAATGTAAGGAGTTATTTCTACCCAGGTCTTTTCCTCAAATTTTTCAAATTGTGTGTGATGGAACTCAAGTAAAACTATCTAGAAATAGTACATCAATAATTGTTCTTTCTAGATAGAGGGGTTGAAAGGATCATGTTTATATATCCCCATAGGCTGATGTATGTTAAAAATCCTATCGATCTCTAGAAATACGTAATTCAACTTAAAGGTCCCTCTCCAAGCTCCCTAATTCAATCCCCTACACACATACACCACAAAACAAGAAATTGATTTCCTTTGTGGGAGATAAGTTAGTATGCATTAAAACCATAAAAACATTCAAATCGTATTAATGCCTAAGAGAACATAAACTATGAATGGAAATACACTTTTTTCATTCATAATATAATATGTACAATATATATTATACCTTCTTATTGTGAAACTCTTTTCCAACCCCTTCAATTCCTCTCCTCGACTTATCTATAGAGTAGAAAGATATCATTTGAAAGGAAAGGGTATGGCTGAATTATCCAACATATATAAGATAAATTCTTTGTGTATCCCACTCCCCTTGAGAATGTCTTTTTATATAGAATTATCCTAGACTCGGGAGGATGTATCTAGAAACTTAGGGCCATAGGAATTTAGGCTTGATGGCATGTTAGCTAGATGATTACAGTTCATGGATATACTTGATGCATGTGAACTAAGAGATCACATGTCATGCATAATATTCATGCTCATTTATAATATTTTCCCAACACACTAAGGACCTTCTTCTCAATTACGATTTTTTTTCTCAAATATGAAATAGTTATTAGTTCATAATTATGAAATTGTTACAAAATAGTTACGATAAATTACTTAATTATGTAATTTTATCCCTATAGCATATATATCCCTTATAAGACCAATATATGTGAAAACAAGGGTGAAAGGGGATGCATTCTACCTAGCAACTAAGGTAAGTTGAAATAGGCTCCAAAATCACTATAGTTAAGTGGAGAATAGGGTTATAATATATGTCCCATAATGCATGAGGTCAAAAGAGATATTTATGGAAAAAATGAAATATGAAAACATGTATCAAAATGAGAGGAAAGAGGTGATACCAAGTAATTATATCATAAGCATACTAATAACTAAGTCTCATTCATAAGATCAACGTCCCCAAGGAAAGAATACCCATGTCTGGCATAAAGAGAATATGAACATGGCTGCCAACCATACATTATGGATCCATGACATTAAATGCTAGTACATGGTGACCAGAAATATACAATGGATCCATGTGACAGACCAAAAGATCATATAAACCGACAAATACAATGTGGATCTATGTGGTAGTATACATTAGGAGGACTATAGAAACATAGACAATAAGTGCCCTAGAGTAGCCCTCAATGTAAATAAGACATTACATAAGTCCAATGCATCTTGGGATGGGTGTCATATAAAGTGAGACAACCCTATCCAATGTCTTCTACTCAACCCCAAAGTTACAAATCTACAACATGTGAATGAATGAGCTGGCATTGAGCATGGTATAAATTGTCTTATTATTTATGAATGAGGTACACTATTAATATATGAAATTGAACCCACCAATAATGAAATGGACCCCAAAGCACCTAGAAAATCCATAGAGTGTGATTAAATGTATTGATATTGAACACTTATGGATCAAGAGCCAATAATGTAAACTCACCATCGATTAAGAGGAAGCCTACCACTGAGGTTTGTAAGCTGCAAGGTACTACTAGTTCCTAAATAAAAATCCTTGATAATGAACTAAAGTTGACAAGAGAAAATATGTTGAAGGATGTTGTTAAGGTATCCCCCATAATTAAGAAAAAATAGACTAAAAGATAATGTTAATAGATGAAGCTATGAAGTACAACTGACACAAGTATGATCAAAACAAAAATGTAGGAGGCATTGAAGCACACTCCATAGAAGTTTGAAGGGAAATAATCTAGACGAGTATAATGATTCATATGTATGGTATGTCTTTTAGGAAATATAAAACCTAAATGTAAGGTGATGATGCAAACCACTGCCATGTTCAAGTGTGACATAACTAACATTTCAATTTTGACTGATAGAATAAGAAAAGTGATTTCTCCCCTTTTTTCTCTTTTTTCTTTATTGGGATCTTCTTCATAGTTTAGTGAACATGAAATAGAATAAAAGTAATCTCGATAGTGTCTCCTTCATTCAATTTTAATGAACCTAAAAAATAGATAAAATGATACTCCATAAGATGTCTTCTTCGTGGTATAACAAGTTTGAAGAAAATGTAGTAGTGTGTTGAATATAGGGCATATTTTTCATGACATTTTAATGATCCAAAAAATAAATAAAAGGATGCTCTATATCCTCCAATGTTTAACAAGAACTATAAGGACACAAAGGAAGATTGTCTCAGGGGGACAAGTTGTTTAAAGGGTAGAAACATATTCCAAGTTGATGGAATCACCCTAAGCAAAGTGATGGAAAGATGCTAGCAAGTTTGACCACTCTTAATAATTATCCCTCCAATAAATATAAGCATCTAGTAAATATAAACAAACAAGGCGGAGGTTAGTAATAAGGATAAGGGTGACGTGATTGCAATGATGAAAATGAGATCAGAGAAAATTAGCATGCATAAGAGTCATCGCAATAGAAAAAGTAGCGATGGAATCCTCTCGAGTTATAGCTAGATGATGAAAAAGAAGAGGACTTGAGGCTCATATTCAAATCCATGGTAGGTCAAGTGGAGGGATTCTAGAGTGATGAAAATATGTGGCATTGACACCAACATTTAAAAGGTGTTTTAAACTAGGCTATCCATGTGAAGGAAATCTTTACCACAGAAATTATGATGTGAAAATATAAAGTGGTTAATGTTGCAACCTAGTGGAGTATCACCTAAGGAGAAATGAAGATGGGAAATGATGGTTAATGATGAAATAGAAATGGTAGGAAAATACCTACCCCTATGTGTCGGGTTTGAGAAAAACACACCTAAGGTCTAGTAGATGTCATAATAGAAATGTCGTAATATCTTGTAAAAATCATCCAAAAATAATAGACCCATGTTTAAATTACATACTGAAATAAATAAACTATCAATTGAGTAAAAAAAAGAAATCAACAAAAACACCTGAAGTCATCACAAAAACAAGAAATTGACCAATACGAAATCGATCAATTTCAGAGTATGTCATCAAGTGGAATAACTTACTCACTGAAGATTCCACATGGGAGGATGAGAATTTTATACAGAAGCATCCAGAACTACTCAAGCGTTGAGGACAACACTTTTTTGAAGGAGAGGGGCATGTTAGGTCCCTATAATACTAGCGCTTCCCCCATTACTATTGTCATTGTAGCCCTTATTGTTATTATTGTGCCCCTATTGTTCCCATATTGTTATTAGTGTGCCCCATAGAAGCCTAATATTGTTATTGTTGTGCCCTTATATTATTATTGTCATGTTGGCTTTCATTATATTGTGACCCCTTAGACTCCTATATATAGAAATGAGGTTTAGTCATTTGTATCATCCAAGAATTGTTCAATTGTGTAATGTAAATGAGGTTTCCCCCTCGGAGAGGCTGATTTTGAAGTCGTTGATCTATATTTTCTATCTTTTTGTGAGCTGGTTCATAAGAATAACCAACAAAAAAATCGAGGGAACAACTTGACAAGTGGTACTATCCTTATTGGATAGAAAGATTGTGGTAGATATATGTCAGTGATAGAAGAATGGAAAGAAGGGAATTTTGCTAGTGGTGGGAATCATTCAAATAGGGAGAGAGTGCAAGAGGCAAGAGAAGATGAGTGATGTAGGAGGGAGCTAGGGAGGAAAAACTAGACCTACTAGGAAAAGTGTAAGAGAGAAGGAAAATAGGCATTTAACTTATAAAACAGGGAACTCAAACTATGAGGAAAAACACAAAGGAAACGCAAAGAAAATGGGAGCTATTATAAAAATTCAATTATAGAAAGAGAAGATACAATCAAACTATTGAGGATAGTAGAGAAAAAGGTAGAA
This sequence comes from Pinus taeda, assembly GCA_000404065.3. NCBI lineage: Eukaryota > Viridiplantae > Streptophyta > Pinopsida > Pinales > Pinaceae > Pinus > Pinus taeda. Next base: position 345,279 of record APFE030076110.1, on the reverse strand, counting down.
AATATCTAGAAAGGAAAAAAATAATGTAGCTGAAATTTGGGACAAAGATTGAATAGGAAAAATATTGCAAGAGGGAATAGAGGAAAAATATATTCCATTGGCAAGGAGGCAGGAATAAATCACTTCAAGGTGAGGAATTAATTTCCTCCTGATTCTTAATTAGTGTTACCTCAACCAAATCCCTCTTGCGGACAACAGTGATCTTCCTAGATCCTTGACGGAAACTAGAAACAAGCAAGAAATTGAACTGACTCTTTCCCTAAGTTAAACTTGTTTGAATTATAAGAATTAAAGCTAATGGATGAGCCTCTTACATATTTCACGAAATTCTTGATGAAGATCCCTTGTTGTGATTCAATGCAACTCTTAAATGCTTGGTAAGACCTACAAATATCGACCATAAAAGGATCAAAAGCACATGTGATATAATAATCCAAACAACTTAACCTAATGATCACGGAAATTAGGAATTGAATTTTCCTTAATAAACATTTTATACAATTTTAAACCATTCATTATTCCAATAAGACAAATCAATGGGTGAAAGTGTTCAGTTGTATTAATCAAAGATTAAAAGGAGGCTTACAACCTTCACCTTGATACTATGAGGTCCCTCCCAAATTCCTTCAATCTCCTCCTTAGATGACAAGCTTTCCAATCTCAAACCAACAACATAAGTTTGTCTTCTTTGAGTTCTTACCTCCTCAATCTCTCTACCCTCTAGTCATTTACAGGCCAAGAGGAAAAAGTTTCAGATCCAAAAGAGGAGGATGAGACTCCTTGATTGAGGGATTAGGTTACCATGAGAAAAGGGATGAAGATGCATCATCATAGGGTTATAGTTAGAATAGTCATCACCTGGAAGTTTTAAGTAGGGAAATATTCGACCAAATAGGTTTCTAGAATACACTTTTTATTTTTACTTTATTGAATTCACCTGTGCGGGTTTATAGTGGCAGACAAAGTGCAAATTTGTGTTGTTCTCAGAGTCAATTCCAATGAATGCATGGACAACTCTAGAAAAATCAGTGTAGGGGGAGCTTAACAAGGTGTGACAACTATTTTCCCAAAACTTCTCATTTATTTCAAAATATTTTAGGTTGTTTGACTTCTGAGGAAGTTGGTTCAAACCTGTTCACAGATTGTAAAAATACCTATAAACTGATCAAGTGTCATGGCAACATATTGACATCTAAGAGATTTCCCCCTAAAGTGTGAAGTCTCTAAAACAAGTTTAAAAGTTTGAAGTGCTTTATCATTCCAAGGATCGGATCAAAGGCAATGCTCGGAAACCTGCAAGGAACATTCAAGGATTACAATGAAAATATATATCTTTGAGGTAGGAATTCTCATAGTCAGAGTAAAGAGAAATCAATGAACAAGCATGGAAAAATTAAAATCATATAGATGGTAGACACAGTATGGACGTAGTCATCTATCTACATAATCATGAATGTAAAATATCCTCGCAACCTGGATTGATGAAACTAGATCCAAGGTCTTGATCTCCATCTCTTGATCCATAGTACGACTCTAACCATGTGAATGAATGTTCCAAAGTCGAACATGGGAAAAACCACTTCATTACTGGTCAATGATGTGAACCTCTAACAAGCACAAGGGAAACCACCAATAATGACAATGGTTCTCAAGGTACTTCCAGTACAATCTATAAAGTGTGAATAGGTCATATGAAGTCAAACACTTATAGAATCATTTGATTGAAGGTCAATAATGAGAACCCGTCATCGAAAGCAAGAAACCCTCCATTAAGGCATGTAGGCTTCAAGGTACTATAGATTTCTAAACCAACTTCCTAGATAATGAGTTGAAGTTGATAGGACGTGACCCATTGTAGGAAATCCTATGACATGAAACCTAATGTAAAATTTTGAAAATAGTTTGCAAGGACTATCTCAAGGATCGCCAATGTGATTGAATGCATAGAATTTGCAAAGGGGTTTTGAATAGAGGTTGAACTTCTCTTGAAAACATGATGGCATGAAGATTACTTGGTAACATTTGACTTAATGATAACACGAGAAACTATGAAGACTTTCAATGAGGTTTGATTAATTGTAAGATAAATGGATTTCCCAACCCAGATATGAGTGTGACAGAGTGTCATGTTCAACAGCGAATTGATACCTTTTAAAATTAATAATGTAAAATGAACACCTTTTCCCAAATTTCCCCCACCATTAATGGCAAGTACCTATTTATTTTTTACAAGCTTGAAGAGGATAACATATTATTGGACTTTAAGCTCATCCTTCAAATGAGTTCATCGAAGTGTTTCTAATGAACACTAACAAGGAATGGTTCGGTCATGTTATGTTTATCGGGTCTTATACTGTTTAGATTTTTAAAATTCCATTAAAGGAGTAACTTGATGTCATTTTATTTTAAGAGTTTGAAAAAGACACAAAAAGGAAACTCATTTAGTTCTTTTACCGTAAAACTTTAATCGGCCTGGAGAAAGTAAAGCTCGACCTTTTTCAATTTTAGAGATTCTGAAGAAAAACATAATTAAACTCCATCAAGTCCTTTTTCGTCAGTTTTAGTCTCTCAGGTAAAATAATACAAGGGAGAACTCTATTGACCATGTTAATTCAATGTATATCTTTTTCGTAAATTGCCCTAACTTAGTTTGTAAATGGGTTAAACTTATACTAAGTGGACGATTCTTCATTTCCTTTTACGAGTTCGAACAAGTAAGTACTTAGCAACCTTTTCATTTTGAAAGAGTCTGAAAAGGGCTTAAAAGAGGACTCCATGATTTTTGCTTTTCATAATTTTTTAAGAGCATGAAAAGTGATAAAAGTATGCTAAAAAGTCAAAATTATTCATTTTCGCTTCGTAACCTATCCTACACATTTAAACTCAATAACTCATCATAATTTCTCAAAAATGTCATTTTCCCTACCAAAAGGTTTTAAACATTAAAAAAATATTTGTTAGCTCCAAAAAACTTATAAAAGTGGAAAAGGTAAATTATTTTCACCAGTTGCATTTTTACCATTTAAGAGCATAGAGAGGAGTTTTTACCACTAGACTTCCAGGACTAATTCCAAGCTGACCGATGGATGAAATTGCACACCGTTTATTCCAGGTAGAAGATCTCTCCTTAACTTAGTTTTTCATCCATTTAAAATTTAATTTTAAGAATTTATTTTTTTGGGGGAAAAACTATGTTAAAAAATGCACCCTCGTCCATATGCTAGCTCATTTCAACTAGCCCGCACAAGCCGATAAAATTTTCCATATGTAAAATCATGATCTGTGCAGAATCTTACTGGGAAAATCCACGCAGCTGCACCCTGTCCATAAAATGACCACCGCATAAGTATCGGGGGTTTATTTTTAAACAATTTTTAGGCCAAAAAAAACATGATATGAGTTTCTAAGATGATTCTAATCCTTTCAAAATGGTAATTTCAAGGCATTTCATTGCTCAAAATGGAGTGGAGGGAAAGAGGGAATGAAACCAATAATTTTGTAACTTTGGCAGATCCGACCACCATGCAAGCTCTTAGGAGTTGTGGCCTCTGGAAATATTGGCTTATTCACGGGATGAAAGCTTAGATATATTCGACGACATGGCTGGTAAGGACCTAGAATATCTAGGAACAATGATTTTTTATTATCGATCATCACATTACCATTGATGCTGATGAAATATATTTCTTGACTGGGCTATCTCATTGGGGAGCCAATATTTCCCTATTCGGATAGAAGATGGGAGGAGATACTACTAATGGGTATCTACAGTGCTTTTAGAGGAATGCACCACCCAAGGATGGGAGAATTGATATTCAGACCATCAAGCTCTTACCCCTAAGGACCATTACTTTCACTGTTTGAAAAAATTGTGTGGCAGTGATTCCCTTTATTTAGCCACACGAGCACAGATGCAGACGACCATGGAATGTTGGAAATCCACAATGTAAAAATGGTGTGAGGTAGTGGTGGTGAACATGAAGGACCAGTTGAGTAGATGCAAGAATGGAAAACTGAATCATTTTGGTTATCGTGTCATTATTGTTGCTTTTTCCCTAGACAGGAATTCTATCCTTCAGCCACAATAGATTCTAGCAGATGAGGAGGGTTCTAGGGATCCACGCATGATGAGGTGGGTTGCACTGATGGCACACCATGGAGGTCATGGACTAGTAGTGAGGTATACTGTAGAGTTCTTTGACTGGTTAGGCCAGAAGATTGTTCTGATTGAGGACATTCCATATGTCGAGATGGATTAAAAAGATGATCCTCATATCCTACTTCCAACTAGAACTCAGTCTACTGATCTAGGTGAGATTGTTTTTCATTTTGACATATTTCAAAAAAATTGAAATTTTTTCCTCAAAGGCTAATTATCTGAAATGCATGGGCAGATGTTGGCCTAGCCCTACCAATCAGGCTAAGACGATTTAATAGACGAGGCGAGTAGCCTATAGCAGCTGTGGCAATGAATCGAGAGGCAAAGGATATCTTGACAGAGATGGAACACAACCTTGAGAGTTTGACTTCTAACATCCTAAAGGCTAGGACTAATGTCAAATTTGGGGTTCCAAGGCCCCTGAGACGTTTTCTACATCGAGTTGCTCATGCTATCATTTGTTATCATGAGCATGTTCAAGATTAGCTATTCTAGTCTCTAGGACCACATTTTGATTTTTGGTGTCAGCATATTTGCAAAATAAAAGGTCACGGGGCCTTATGTCATCTGATGACATATTTTGTAGACACACACTTTTATACAAACTCTATTTTAATGAAAAATCTACTACTTTTTCCTATTTTTATCTTGATCAATGTATGAATGAATATTTCCTTTAATTTACAAATGTTGAAAATTTCTATTTACCACATTATTCGCTAATGCATTTGTCAATACGTTTAAAGATCTCAGAATGTGTTGATATTCGATATAATCAAATTGTCTTTCCAAAATATGGACTCTTAAAAATACGCTTAACATGGTTGGACTCGTTACTATATAGACACTATTTAAATGTAATACCACGAGCTATGAATCTAACCTAATGATCAAACATTGGATACCAAATATGATGGAATCAATCAATAGCTCAATGACTACGCTATATTCCGCTATGTTGTTTGTTGTTTGACCGAGACATATTCCATGAATAGAGACTAGCTTATCACTGGGTGAATAGATAACCCAGGCTGCAAAGGATAAATTTTGAGTACTACGGCTAGTGCCATCAACAAAGTCAATGTAGGTATGAGAGAAGACAGACATCTACAAATGAAGTGTAAAAACGAGATAAGAAGGAGAAGTAGTAGAAAAATGAAAACATTAACTATCACACATACATAGAAAAATGGTAAATAATGTACAGATCCTCACCAAAATTTTTTTTGCATAATATTTCTTTAGGTAAAGACCAGTTATGGTCTTTCCCAAAGGAATACCATCATAATGAACCAAATCATAGGTGCCTTTAGCTAATACGTGTTTTGTGATTTAAGGGCCATCTGACATGGGTTTGAACTTTTTTGTGCCTAACTTGCCATGAGCATGATCATAAACCAAGATTAGGGCACCTTCTGAATAAGAATGAGGATTAAGGTTTCGACCAAACTGAGATTTGACACATTTTTTGTGAGCCTTGCTAGCCAGTGTGACATCACGAATATTTTCATATAAATGTGCTAAATGTACAAAGTGTTATTCGTCTGTAGAGGTAGCAGGTAATAATTAGATAACTAGTTTTATGGATGGGATTTCACATTCAATGGGTAATACTGCTTTCAAACGATAAACAAGTTGGAAAGGAGTAAAAACAATCGATGTTTTTGTAGTAGTACGGTAAGCCCATAGTGTTGAAAATAGCATAGAATGCCAGTTTCCTTTATGAATACCAACTATCCATTTAATCATATTGGTTAAAAATTTATTGACAACTTTGACCTGACCATTAGCTTATGGACAATACGGAGTAGAGATATCATGGTGTAGGATGAGTTGTGTGGATAGTTCGACCATTATAAATTTTCGAAAATTACTACCATGGTCTATAAAAATAGCTTGTGGGACAACAAACTAAGCAATCACATGATTGAAAATGAAAACTATTGTAGTTTCATCATCGTCTCTATATGTAGGCATCGCCTCAGCACATTTTGTAAAGTAATCAACTACAATGATAACATGCCCATGCCCCCTGTCTAAGTGATGGTTATATGTGCTGAAGTTGATGCCCCATTTGGCAAAAGGACTGACAACTATGATAGGGTGAAGAGGAGCTAGAGGTTCTCACATTTTTTGATCATAGATTTGGCAATTATGGAATTCGTGGACTATAATAATGCAATCTTTAAACATTGATGACCAAAAATTGCCAGCATGTAATATCTTTTGGACAGTAGCATACCCAGACATATGACCTCCACACACTCTAGAGTGGTAGTCATTTAATGTTTTTTCGACCTCTTGGAGAGTGAAACAACGTTGGAATATAGAATTTACATCCCGATGGTAAACAACGTCGCCAATAATATTGTATTTTTGGGATTGGTATCGGATTCGATGACGATCAGTTTTGGATAACTCAGGCCTAAAAGTTTTTGTTTGGAGATATATCATGATATCTATACCACAGATCTGACATACTAATAAGAAAGAGAGATTCATCAGCAAAATAATCTTTTGCTATAGTTTCTATATCAGTATGAGGAAAGTCACACAATAGTTCGATGAACATAAAAGATTTATTTGATTTGGATTTTTCAAATTTCAAATCAAACTCTTGTAAGATAACCATCCACTTGGATTATTTCCCCCCTAGAAATTGTTTAGTGAGAATGTACATCATAAGGTTACAATCTGAAATGACAATTTTTTTCGGAGAAGTATATAGTGACAGAATCATTGAAGAGCTTGTATAACTGCCAAGGCTAACTTCTCCACATGTGCATATTTAATCTCGATTTTAGTGATACTTCTAATCTAATAAATTACATGTTCACTGGTAGACTCATCCTCTTGGATTAATACCATGCCAATGGTGGCATCAGATGCCGCTAAGTACATAAAGTAATCTCAATGATAATTGGGTGGATGCAATAATGGCGCATTGGTCAGTTCAGCTTTTAATGCATCAAAATATTTATCAACAAGCTCATTCCAGAGAAATGGAATGCCATTTTTCAACATTCGAGTAAAACCTTGGGTTAGCTCAACATAATTATGGATGAATCTGTGCAAAAAATTTTCTTTCCCTTGCAAGCATTGGAGTTAAGGGTAGAAGGAGTAGGAGAATTTAGAATTGCCTCTACCTTGAGGGGGTCAACACGAATGCCTTCTTTTGAAACAATGAAACCTAAAAGTCAACCTCATTGCACACAAAAAACACATTTGTGCGATTCAAGTGAATATTGTAGTGCCTGCACCTAATGAAAAATTCTTTTAATTGCAATGGGTGATCCTAGCTTTTCATTGAATGAGCTGGTAGGTAATCTAAATAAGGCTTAATAATAGGCTTGATATCGTGGAATTCACAAGACATTGCTCGCTAAAAGTTGTGCCAACATATTTTAGGCCAAATGGGAGTTTCTGATAAGAGAAATTTCCCCATGGGCATATAAATGTGGTTTTATATTGATCAACAGGGAGTATGGTTGTCTAGATGTAGCCAGAAAATCCATCCATGAAGGAAAAAATTACATTCCCAACATGTTCATTGACAATTTGGTTGATATACGGAGTTGGATAATTTTCCTTGGGAGAAGCTTTATTAATATCTCGGTAATCAAGTCTTGAGAGCAACAGCTTTTCATGAATGTATAGAATGTAATCATTGTCTAATAGTCTTGGCATCTAGATAAGTTTTTATTTCATGTATAACTATGCTAGGGTCCATTCCTAGCATTTCTTCATATTATAGAGTAAAGATGTCGTAAAATTCCTAAAATAGGGCTTTGTAAGTTAGAATATCTTCTAAATTACAAGAAGCTCCTATATGAATATTTTTAGTTATCTCAAGTTTCACTGAAAAATATATGGGTGTCATTGTAGATATGTTCCCTAAATTGCGTTCAAAACTAGAAGAAAGGGTGGATATTGGACATTAAGGATCACTAAGGGTCTCAGATGAAAACACATATGAGAAATTATTCTGAATTTTGTCAAAGGATGGTAAGAAGTTTGAATGATGATGAGCATCATTTCATGGCATTTAGTCTAAGGTAATAATTTCCATAATCCCTTCATCAGTTAAAAAAATCTGTTTTAAAAGGATCGGTCATAGAGGTTGGTTCTAGGTGTGACAAATGAGAATATTCATCAATAATCATATTCATTTTGTTGTCTTCAGATCTTGATGAGTTTGAAAATGACTAAGTTTCCTCATAGGCTAACTCAAAAGGGCTACAAGGAATTTCATTACCATATAAGATCATTTTTTATTCTGAAGGTACTTTCCATGGATCTCCCAATTTGAAGGTACTTGATGTAATGATGTTAATCTCAGCATCATTATGAAGTAAATTGGGTGGAGGGATTGTTGGGAAAAATACTAAGAGGGGGGGTGAATCAGTATTTAAACTTTCACAATAATATTTTCTTTTTCAATCTGTATACGCGATTTTACAGAAACCAAATTGTGTATGTCCACAACCATTATGATTGAAACCAGTGCATAGATAATAGACTTGTAAAAAAAGTAATTCATTATCTATTGAACTTAAATCAGAGTGTGATTAATTTACTACAAAGTAAGCATATGCAATAAGAACAGAATAAATCAGCACACATAAGTAGCACACATGAACCTCAAGATTTTTCAAGTGGAAACCCAATGTGGGAAAAACCCATCGTTGTTGTCATCTATGTCTTCAATATTCTTATTATTAAAAGTGTTTACAAGTTTTGTACTGGTGTAAACTTTTTCCAATACACAGTAATCTATCTACTGAAGGCTACAACCTTCACTCATTTTCTAGCTTCTACTGGAAGGGAGCTCCAACCCACTAGCTCTTGTACTACATAATATGATTACAAGTACATAGGAATCGGCCTATAAAAGGCTATCACCTTCACTCTTTCTCTAGGAACCACGTTTCATAAATTTTCAGAGTGAATACTCCTATTACACATCAACACAATATGTAGGCCACGTTTCATCAAATTTTATACTTGACCCATCAGTAACATTGAATCTCAAAATCAATCACTGCTACAATACAACCATCAAATACAACTGTATCTACCAATCACTGAAACCCATCAACTCTGAGGCAAAACACAATCAATCAATCTAAAAAGTTAGATCACTATCACCAAAACATAGAGCTAAGCCCAAAACACTACATCAACAACTAGAACCAACTGCAACCTCAAAAATCATATGTCAGAATGTATACACTACTTCAATGAAGACAATCAACGTGTATACGCTACTTTCTATAAGCTAAATTGCATATACCTCTAAATATATTGAATCATAAAACTTCTGAACCAAAAAATTGTACTAACCAAAAACATTTTGAAGATCTATTGTCATATTACAAATTTCTAAATAGGTAGTAGCAAATATCACCCTTTTTACTCACTCAATCAGTCAGCCAGACTAAATCTCCTTATACAATCAATTTAACTTCATATCTAGTGAAGACATCATTGACAAACAACAATAATATAGTAGCAATGATCAGATAGATCATTCATTTCTAAACAACAAGCCCTTCCTCTGCATATGCTACTTGGAAGTGTTGAATATGTATCTATATGTGCCTTCACTAAGGCAAACTTGCATATAGATCTGTAAATAATGACTTATAAATTTGCAGCTTTTCAAGACTTTAGATATACCTAGATCATAGTATTTAAAGGATAAAATAGGTGTTAGCACTTATATCTAGCCTATCCATTACCAAATCATATAATAATAAGTCATTTTAGGTCTCATGATCCTGATCCAACATTATATCGAAGGGTGCACAAGTTATCTCAGATCTATATCATAACCATAGCCCTTAGAACATAAAATATACTTCAGATAGAAGTATTCATGAAAACCCTTTCGCTTGCACATCTAGCCCTTTGATTTTCTCCTCCTTATATACTTAGAGCCTTTGTCAATACCATGCACCAAAACAACACTTAGAACTTATGGTATTCTTAGACAGGATCAAGTAATTGTTATTCCACTCAACATCCTGTTCTTTTGTGCCATTACTTTGTTACCTATGAATAGACCTGTTACAATGTGAGTTTCCATCATACATCACTTTATCATTTCTGAACTGGCTTGTATGTGGGTTACCATCAAGGACAACACATGTACTTTAATGCCAACAATCTCCCCCTTTGGACTTGATGGCAACCATATTGGTGTTGATCACTTCAAACTATAGAACCTATTAGATATATCAAGGAACACCTAGATACTCTCCCCCTTTGACATCAAGGGAAAAGGGAAGACCAAGATATTATCCTTGTTAGTACATGCTGAGATGCATTATACTATTCATGCTCCCCCTAAGCACATGTAGAGTACGCAAAAATATTTTTCAAAAGAATAGCATGACTCTATAACTCAACTATGTGAGTATGACCTTCCTATTACCAATGACTAACACATACATAAATCACCCAACCAAGTGAGAATACATCAAGTGTTCATACATGACTGAAAATTGCAATTATTATATCATCCTTGCCATGCATAGTGGGGGTACAAATTAAATCATATTTCCAAAAGGACTCATTCATAATAGACTGTGAAAGAAAGAGACATATTATTACACCATAGGTATTTACATGACCCTTTCATCAAATGACATTAATAACAGAGACCATAGTTGAATTTATCAACCATGATGCCAAACATGCATAATATTTTGAAGGCTAATGCTCCCCCTGAACCTGTGCTACCTGTGCATTGTCAACAATTCATTCATCAAGGCATATTCATCAATCAAATAAACATAAATGAGAAAAATATATCAATATACTATATCCATCAACATCAAACTGAACAACCATGATAGAAATTGATTTTGAGTCCGACCCATTATTTTTCTATCGGAAAAACATATACGCTATTGCCAGCATAGAAGTTCGTGTATATACGCGACTCTACTTCATGAAATATGCCTATACAAAACAATCCTCTGAATCTAAAAAAATTAGTTCTAACAGTAGGATGAGGCAGAAAAAACTCCCAGCATTTGTCTGAGATATTCAAATGCTTCTCTGGGAAGAGGTTTGGTAAATACATCAACAATCTGATCCTTGGAGGTAACATACGCTAATTTAACCTTTCTTTCAAGTACTTGTTCTCATAGAAAGTGGTACTTAATGGGTATGGGCTTGGTCTTGAAGTGCATAACAAGATTTTTCAAGATACTAATCACACTTGTATTGTCACATTGGATGGAGATGGGTGGAGAAAATTGTTTTTGAATACCTTGTAATGTCTACATCATCTAGAGAAGTTATGTGCAACAAGATGCAACAACCACATATTATGCTTCTGTTGTAGATAAGGAAATCAAAATTTGTTTCTTGCTAAATCAAGATACTAATCATGATCCCATATAAAATGCACCTCCACTAGTGCTTTTTTGGTCATCAACATTTCCAGACCAATCCGCGTTTGTATATGCACGAAGGGTGTGATCCATATCTTTAGGATACCATAGACCAAAGTCTTGAGTTTCTTGGAGATATTTTAATATTCTTTTTACTTCTTGAAGATGTGAATCCTTCGGATTAGCTTGGAATCTTCTAACAATTCCTACCGCATGCATGATATCTGGTTTGGTATTTGTTAGATAGATTAGACTTCTGATCATATATCTATATTGTGTTTGATTCATTGTAAGAGATTCATCATTAGAAATGAGACTACATCTTGTTACCATTGGAGTACATACTAGCTTAGAATCTTCCATTCCAAACTTCTTCAGAATCTGATTGAGATATTTAGTTTATGAGACAAAGATTCCATCTTTTGTTTGTTTCACTTGTGGACCAAGAAAATAGGTTAGTTCTCCAAGCAAATAAATTTCAAATTCTTGCTGCATAACAAAAGCAAAGTTTTTACTCATAGATTCTTCATTACTGCCAAAGATGATATCATCACCATAAATGACAATAATTAGCAGTTTATAATTCTCAATGGCAAGGTGGAAAGAATGAATGGCAGATGGTACTTTCTAGGATGATGATATCTGGAAGATCACGAACCACACATTCTTTTGATTGAAACACAACTTCATTTCCTTCATCACACATATGACTAACACTCAATAAGTTATGCTTTAATCCATCAACATACATAACATTTCAATCTTTAACCTTTTCTTTTAGATAAACAAAAGCTTTACCCTTAATGACAGTTGGTGTGTCATTTCCAAAAGAGACATTCTTTTTCTTTTCTAAAGCATTACAAGAAAGGAGTTTATATTTATTACCTGTCATGCCTTTAGAGCATCCACTATCAATGTACCACTGGTTTTCTTGTCCTTTTGCAAACAGATCTATGCCTCATCTTTCTGACTGTAGTTCCTTTTTTTTCCATACCTTGGATTTTGATGATGTTTTCTCCTTTTGATATGTTGGCCAAAATTTTCTCCTGCATTCAAATTCTTCATGACCAAAGTTATCACAAAATGAACATTCAATTTCATCTTCAAGAGGTGACAAGTTATTATAATATATTTTCTTGATTTTTGTCTTGCTCCTTTGTTTTCTTGCTTCTGTAGTCATGATAGTTTTGTAAGCAATACATTGAGCAGTCTTATGACCAAATGTATGACATGAAAAGTATTGTCCATTAAAGAAGAAGTTTTTGTGATCATAAAATCTTTTGGTATTGTTCACCTTTTGGTTAGTGCTTCTATTGATGTTCACCCTTGGAGTAGAATGTGCATGATTTACCTGGGGAGTACCTTTAGGCTTTTGTTGAGGATTAACACATTGTTGACTGGTTTTTACTGCATTAAGATAGCTTCTGGTGATGGTCGAAGACTTGTTTGGTTGTGATGTTTCTCTAGTGTATCCAAGACCAGTATTTATAAGAGGAGAACATTGAACCTTGATGATTTCATCTAGGTTTTTTTATCCTTTAGAAAATCTAAGATTCAGAGATTTTGCCTTCTCAAGTTCCTTTCTTAGGATCACTACTTCACACTCTAATTTTTAATTGTGTTTTTCCCTTTCCATGAGTTGATGTGTCAAAGTGTTTATGACTATATTCTTTTCTTCCAAGAATATTTTAAATTGAGTGATTTCTTCAAGAAAATCTCCTTCTTCTAAGGCATCCATAAACTTATCATTTTCATAATCCATGAGAAGTTTAATATCTTGAGAAGATTCACCTTCATCACTATTCGACATGCCATCACTATCTTCATGAGTATAAGAGCTTCTTCTATTAAAAAATGTTTCCTATTACCTTTTCCAAAATCCTTTCCTTTTTCATGGTTATCTTTATGAGGACATTTAGAAGGATAATGACCAACTCTACCACAAGCAAAAAAATTGAATGGAAGCTTACCTTTGAATCTTCTGAAACCCAGTTGAAGTTTCTTCACAAATTTTACGTCAACTTCTTCTGATATATATCTTTATTCCTTGAGATATTCTTTTTATTTTCCCTTTTCAGAGGCTTTGAAAGAAACTTATTTTATTTCTAATGGACATCCTTTCCTCATTTCAAAGACAATTAAAATTCCATGAAGTTGAATAACAATAACAGATTGTAGATCCTACTTCTCTTCAATGGTAGATACTTTTGACTCAAACTTAAGAGATAGAGATCTTAAAATTTTCTCTACTATAATAGCCTCCTTTATTTATTCACCTAGAGTCTTCATACGATTTACAATCTCATCTACTCATAAAAGGTAACTAGCAATACTTTTATCAATATGCATCTTGATAGTTTCATATTGAATCCTGAGAGTTTGGAGTTTGGCACATTTTACCTCGGAGTCTCCTTCCTAACTTTGAATGATTTTGTCCCATATTTATTTGGTTTTGTTGAGCTGCATGACTTTGACAAATTCTGATTCTGAGAGACTTCCCAATAATGCAATTACGACTTTGGCATTGGTTTCATATAATTTCTTTTTTGCTAGATATGTGAGGGCTACTGTTGGATATTGCTATCTTCCTTCCACAATTTCCCAAACATTAGCTCCAGGTGACTGAATATAGGCTCTGGTTCTTATCTTCCAATATTCTAAGTTATTTCCATTGAAGATTGGTGGTCTGGTAGATTCCATTCATTCTTGATTGCTCATCTTGAGAGATTTTCCTTCAAGCGATCAAGCTTCTTCTGAAGTACCAGATTTGATACCAATTGTTGGGAAAAATATTGAGGGGGGGCCTGAATCAGTATCTAAACTTTCACAATAATAATTTTCTTTTTCAATCTGTATACTCAATTTTACAGAAACCAAATTTCATATGTCCACGATTATTATGAATGAAACCAGTGTATAGATAATAAACTTGTAAAACAACTAATTCTTTATATGTTGAACTTAAATTAGAGTGTGATTCATTTACTAAGAAGTAAACAGATGCATTAAGAATAAAATAAATCAGCACACATAAGGAACACACATGAACACCAAGATTTTTCAGGTGGAAACCCAATGTGGGAAAAAATCACCACTGGTGTCGTCTTAATTGTCAATCTTCTTATTATTAAAAGTGTTTACAAGTTTTGTATCAGTGCAAAATTTTTCCAATATGTAGGCATCTACCTACTGAAGGCTACAACCTTCACTCATTTTCCATCTTCTACTAGAAGGCAGATCCAATCCACTAGCTCTTGTACTTGATGATATAATTACTAGTACGTAGGCACTGGCTTAGAGAAGGCTACCTACCTTCACTCTTTCTCCAGGGACCATGTTTCATAAATTTTTAGAGTGGATACTCCTGGTACACATCAACAGAATATGTAGGCCACATTTCATCAAATTTTCAGACTAGACCCATCAGTAACATTGAAGCTCAAAATCAATCACAACTACAATACAACCTTCAAATACAATTGTATCTACCAATCACTGAAACCCATAAACTGTAAGGAAAAACATAATCAATCAATCTAAACAATCAGATCACTATCACCAGAACATAGAGCTTCACCCAGAACACTATATCAACAACTAGAACCAACTGCAACCTCAAAAATCATATGTCAAAATGTATGCACTACTTCAACAAGGACAACCTGCATGTATACGCTACTTTCTGTAACCCAACCTGCATATACCTCTTAAGATACTAAATCATAAAAATTCTAAACCAAAAACTATACTAACCAAAGACATTTTGAATATCTACTATCATATTATAGATTTCTAGATAGATAGCAGCAAAGAACACCCTTTTTACTCAATTAATCAGCTAGCTAGACTACATATGCTTATACAATGAGTTTAACTTCAGATCTAATGAATACATCATTGAGAAACAACAGTAAAACAATAGCACTAATCAGACATATCAGCCATTTATGAACAACAATCCCTTGCTCTACATATAATACTTGGAAGTTCCGAATGAGTGTGTATATGTGCCTTCACTGAGGCGAACCTGCGTATAGATCTGTAAATAATGACTTATAACTTTACAACTTTTCAAGGCTTCATATATACCCAATTCATAGTATTTAAAAGATAAAACATTCATCAGTACTCAGATCTAGCCTATCCATTATCAGATCATACAATGATAAGTCACTTCAAGTCTCATGATCCTAATCCAACATTGTATCCAAGGGTGCATAAGTTATTTCAGATATATATGATAACCATAGCCCTTACAAAACAAAATATACTTCAGATAGAAGTATTCATGAAAAACCCTTTTGCATTCATGCCTATCCCTTTGATTTTCTCCTCCTTATATACTTAGATCCTTTGTCAATACCATGCACCAAAAAAACACTTAGAACCTATGGTATTATTAGAAGAGATCAAGTAACCATTATTCTGCTCAATATTGTGGGATAATGCCATGGTATGGACCCTTGGTATTAGTTAACCTTAATTTTCCATCCCATATGCACTTTTCCTTTTGTGAAACTGTATGCATACAGATACGCACCTTTTATTCTGTGTACCTATGTGTATACGCAACTTGGACTAGGTTAATCAACGTATACAACTTAAAACATTCTCTTTCCTCAATTTCTTGATTCTGATCTATAATCCTTTGTCTCATCGTCCTGTTCTTCTATGCCATTACTTTGTTACCTCTGAATAGACCTATTACAATGTGAGTTTCGATTGTACCTCCATTTATCATTTCTGAACTAACCTGTATGTGGGTTTCCATCAAGGACAACACATGTACCATAATGCTAATAGGGAACACGAATTTCCCATCAAAGATGAGTCTTTCAAAAGACCATCACCAACTTATTCATATGGAGTCATTGATTTTCCAACAAAAGGCACACAACTAGTGGAGATAGGGTTTGAGGTATACTAGGACAATTGGTCTACTTTCACAATTCTTCTTTTACAAAGAATCATGATCATCCTAAAATATGATGAGACTATTGGCGCCATGGAATAAGTCCAGCTCTTAACAAGTAAATTGTTATAGTCAAGTTGAGCCTCAACAACCTCAGCGACTATTGCAACCATTTTTCTGTCTAATTTGATTGGAAAATCATTTAAAAGTCCATATGGATGAAAACCTCTTCTATAAAAGGCTTTCAAGGTCATGGGAGATTGATTGATTGTTGGTGAACCCAAAGCTTTCCAATAGGAAATGGACATAATACATGTTGATGTTCCTTCGTCAATCACTGTTTGAAAAAATTGTTGAGTTTTGATATGCACTGGTATCTGAAAATCCAGTTAGTGCGAGAGATGTGGGACATGATTTTCAAGAACAAAAACATTAAAATTGGAGTCATGAGGATCTACTACTCCTATGGCTAATAATAATAACTTCCATTGTGTTTGACAATTTTGCAGCACTTCAAGAGGGGACATTTCCAAAGGTGACAACCAAATCTCTGACGATTTTATAGTTCTTAGCACCCATAGCATGAGGATTAAGAGCTAACTTTCAAAGCATATCCTTAGGACTCGCATGAATTATCATATTAGCGTTTGGTTTTTCAATATGCAACAGTTCAGAAGAAGTAGGAGTAGAAGTGGAAGATTGACCAGCTGGATTGGAGTCACCTCCATCTTCAACAAGGCTCTGTGTCGTGTAATCTTTGGATCTCATTTCTACCATAACTTTGGAAGACACCATCATGATATCTTTTGATGTAGATGAGGAGGATTGGTCATGAGAAACAATTTTACTATCTTGAGGAGGAAAAGGATTCTTCAAAACAGCGAGTGTATTTGAACTTTTGATGAAATTGGAAACTTCTTCACGTTGTGGGCACTCTTTGGTGTAATGATCTTCATAAAAAATTACGAAAGGATACCGATGTTTCTTCTTTTCATCAGACAGTTCATTCTTGTTTGGTTTGTCTTTAGAATGAGTGTCTTGTTTAGCTTTTCCTTTTCCCTTTTTCTTATTTTCAAATTGCTTACCCTTACTGGTAGATGATTCTGCGGAGTTAATTTTTGAAGTAATTTGGAGAGAAGGATCTTCTTCAGGTGAATCAAATAGAGATGAAATATGAGTTTTCTTAGAATTTTTCTTTTTTTTCTTACATTTTTGGCTCATATAACTAATCATGCCATCTCCGACATGTGATCCTGTAAGGGTTGGTTAGTTTGACTAGGTCGGGGTAAATCTAGGATCTTTTCATATAAAGTACCAAACTGAGTATAGACAAGATCAATTATAATGCCCCATTTGGCCACATCTTTAGTTATTATGGGTCAAAGATATTTTATGAACTATTTGGCCAAAATCTGGACTAGAATGTAAACATTAACCAGACGATGTCTTCATCTCCATTCATGAATGTGATATGAAATATGGGTTGATGTCGACTACTTCAAATAAGTTAAAATTTCAGTTCCATTATCGTATCAAACAGTCAACTGAAAATGGGTCAAGAAAGCTATAGCAAGTGCACTAAATGTGCCGAAGGAGGCGCAGGCTAATTTTACATACCATTTGGCTGCCAAACTGGTTAAGGTTCCTTGAAAAAGTCATAATTTAATTGAATCATTGATTGATGAGTTGGATGGGCACCAAAGATGATAGGTCAGAACATGGTTGGATGGATCTTCATTCAAATTACCATCAAACTTAGGAATATCACTAGGCAACTTAGTAGGAATGGCTCGCCAAAATGGTAAATAAAAAAGGGGATCATTAGTTAACCAAGAGGGATCAGGAAAATCCAAAGTTGAAATGAAGGGAAACTGGCGGTTAGGATCCTGAAATGGATACTGATAACCCTTAGGGACAAGTCCCATACCGGGACGATGATACCTAGGATATCTAAGGATAGGTTGAGCAGTTTGAATCTTCATACCTCCTAGATATACAGGATGAGCCATACCATATTACGGATGTAAAGGTTGTTGAAATGTATGACCTGGGTATGGCCGATTCTAAAAAGGGAGACTATGACCCATTTGGCCTTGAATGAATTGTCCTTAAAAGGGTTGATTTTTCAAGGGTTTACCTTGGAGAAATTGAGTTTGAAAAGGTGGACCTTGAACAAACTGATTCTCGGGTAGACCTTGGAAAGGTGGCCCTTGAAATGGTACTTGCATATATGGGATGTTAGGCTATACAATAGGTATTTGGGGTATTGAAGGAATTGTAGGAATGGATTGAACACCAGATACTTGAGGTGAATATTGAACAAGGGGTTGCATCGTAACTTTTGATATAAGTGGGACAGTTACCTGCGATACTCCTTGAATGGGAGTTTGAGGAGAACCTGAACCTAGGTTCTAAACGGTCAATGGTATAGTAGACTATACCAAGGTTTGAGGAGTACTCAAGATATGATACTGAAGTGCTTGCTAGGTAGGTGTCGATGGATTAACCTAGATAGTTGGTTGGACTTGAAAAGGAATTTATTGTATAGGTTGTCCAATAGGTTGAATAGGTTGATACAAAGGCACTTGAGAAGCAATTAGATTTGATTGTTGGTTTAACAAAGGGTTCCATATTATATTCATTCAAGGGTAAGGTGTTCCAATGATGGGCTGAGGCATAATAGGCTGACCAAAACCGGTTTCAGGCATTTGAGCATAATTAAGCTACTTCCCAGTAGGGGGTTTCCCCCCAGCTGTAGGGTAAGAACCACCAAAATTTTGTCCTCTGGGTGGAGGATATGACGGTTGCCCCCAGGCGGGTAATAACCACCTGTTGGGTTGGTTTGTGGATTACCAACATTACCAAAAATCATATTAACACATTGTTCAGATGCCAAACTTTCATTGGTAGGGTTAATTACACCAATTGACATGTTGGAAGACAAGTTCGAGGAAGAAGCTCCTGAATAAGCTCCTGCAAGAGAGTGATATCCAAATGGTAGAAAACCACTATACAATTTTGAATTTGGAGAAGTAGAAAACATAGATCTGTCTGATGAGGTACTTCTAGAAGCCATCATAGACCATTCAAAATATGGTATGGTAGAATAAGGAGTCATGTATCATGGAATTCCTTACCCAAAAAAGTTCAAGGGTGTAAAATACCAAGGGTCATGGTGAAGAGATCTAAACAAAAGCTCTAAGATATCTGTAGGTTCACTGATAGAAACTATGGGTTCTTCCTCTTCATCCAAAACAAGTTCTTTAAGGGTAATGAGACCAGGAGGGAGACTATGAGTAATAATTAGTTTCACACATAGTGAATGTGGAGGATCTGGAATATGCGTTGTAGCAAATGTATAAATCTCAAGCTCCGAAATATTAGACTCGGGTTCTTCAATATCTGGTTCAGAAATTGGATTTTTACCTAAAAATTCTCCAATATCTGATTTAGTTTGAAAGCGTTTAGTAATTTGTAAATCAATTCCTTCTTAGTGTCATGTTAATCTATGAGTTTTATCAAATTCAGTTTCTGTTACTTCAAGGCCTAAAATAGTAGATGTTATCGATTGACTAAATTCAATTCCTCTTACATAATAGTCTACAATAGTAGAAGTTTTAATTTCTTCTAGAGTTCTGGATCTTGATTGTTCAGATTTTTCAGTTTTAATCTTTTCTAACTAACTCGTTGTATACTCAGGGGGATCCTTGATTATTCTATGTGATTGTCTCGGTAATTCTACCACAATGAAAAAAAATTAATTGATCAATTGCATGATATCTAAATTACACCTAAAGTCTCTAAAAAGTAAAAAACAACACAGAAAGTAAACCATGCTAAAAATCTAAGAGTTCAAACCATACAAATAGACTCTTCACAGAGTTCAATAATTACTAGTTGGTGATGAAATCCAACATCGTAGTGATCAAGGTGAAAATATTTATAGAAATGAGCATTTGGAACTAGTTACCCTCACAACCTACTTAATGAAATAGTTTGGTGCAAGTAACTCTGCTATAAACCATCTTGAAGAAAATTACCCTCCAAAAAGTCCAAGTGAGTCGAGTCAACGTTTGTTCTAGGTACAATAGGACCTTCCCTCTTTCATCACCTTAGGTAGAGACCTATGATTATAGTCAATAATTTTACCAAATACAACAATTTTACCTGGGGGAATAGTCGAAGATCGAACGTACACGCAAGGGAAGAGTAACAAGCTCAATCCCCTTGAAGGTCCCTCCACATGATCAATTGGAGGTCTACTTTCAAGTTACCCCAAGTACCTTTCACTACCATTGTAATATGTGAAAATCACTTTATCTAGGCCAACGAAGTGGGTACGATCACTTCACCAAATTTGACACGATCTCGTGATTAACTCAAGTACAAGAAGAGATTCCTAGAGAAAAACAAAAATTATTGGATTTTCTCTCCCTAACTCAAGATTCTATTATTCATTTGTAGCTTTGGAAAGTTTAGTTTGTTCCCTATTCGAAATCCCTACACTTAAGCTATTGTAGGTGACAATAGCCCTAAAAAAATGTAAAATTCTAGATGAATTTTAACTAATGCCATATTATTAAGTTGTTCTTTACTCAATGGGTGATGAAGGTGAAACTTATGATGTTATGACATGACTCGATATCTTAATGCACTCTAAAATGCAATAGAAACTTTCAAATTCGATGAAATCCTATTTAAAGAAAAGAAAGAGTTTTTTTGTTTTTTAAAGAAATGAAATGAAAAAACTCACAACTTTTCCAATTTTCTAAAGCAACCTATTTCACTATGATGTAATGAAAATGCAGTCAACAAACCAAATTTCAGATTTCCCTAAACATCAAATAAGCCAAAATACTCTTTATATCTAATCACTCAAAACTTTCAAGAACACGGAAATCAATCAAGAGAGTTGGAGAAAACACATTTTCCCCTATGAATGATTTGATTTAATGATAATAACAGTGTAATTGTGAAAATTTTCCAAGAGGAAAGCAACAATTTGCTTTATCAAGAAAAAATAACCACAATTACTTCACAAAAGCACTAGGTCTCAAGAAAACCTAATTTGCAATTCAAAATGAATTTGACTACAAATAAGAAACAAGTAAGGCTTGACTTCTTTATTTGACAAAACAAAATAAGAATATCATATGCCAAAGGACAATCTATATTGTTTTGATCAATCAGCAAATCAACTAGGAAAAACCTTAAGTAATTCTTTCAACAAGACCTAATTCTCAAAAATCATTAACAAAGAAATCAATTGAGTTCATAAGAGACATAACACAGTCCAAACAAAGATAATGACACTTCCAAAAAGCAAACTCAGGTTTGGGTTGAAGAAAAAGCTATAGTTTCAAAAATTCTCAAGGCCTGTGTGGATTTATAGTGGAAAACAGAGTTCATGCACCCTGTTTCTAAGGAAAAATAGGTGCAAAATTGTTCTCTGTTAGCAAACATAAACAACGCAGGGGTAAAAACTTAAGAAAAAAAAAATTCAGAAAATCAACAACACAGATTTAAAAAGTCATTAATTTAGAAAGACTGAGGTCTGGATAAATCAGCAGAATTAGAAAGAAAAACTAAGGAAAAAGGCAAGAATAGAGACGATCCCCAGTATGGTCACCAATTTGTTACACCGAAAAAATCCCTCTTGCGAACAAGGGTGATCTCCCTATATCCTTGACGGAAAGTAGAAAAAATAAAAACAATTGAACTAACTCTTTCCCTAGGTTAAACTTGTTTGAATTATAATAGTTAAAGCTAATGGATGAACTTATTACCTATTTCATGAAATGCTCGATGAAGATCTCTTGTTGTGATTCGATGCAACTCTTCAATGCTTGATAAGACTTGCAAAAGTCAACTATAAAAGGATAAAAATCACATGTGATGCAATAATCCAAACAACTTAACCTAATGATCAAGGAAATTAGAAATTGAATTTGCCTTAATAAACATTATAAACAATTGTAAACCATTCATTATTCCAATAAAAAAAATCAATGGGAGAAAGTGTTCATTTGTATTAATAAAATATTAAGAGGAGCCTTACAACCTTCACCTTGATGTCATGAGGTCTCTCCCACTTGCCTTAAATCTTCTCCTTATATGACAAGCTTTCCAATCTCAAACCAACAACATAATTTTGTCTTCTCTGAGTTCTAACATCCTCAATCCCACTACCCTCTAGTGGGATGAGACTGAAGTTTCATATCCAGGGGGATGAGACTCCTTCATTGAGGGATTAGGTTACCAAGAGAAAAGGGATGAATATGCATCATTTGAGGGTTATAGTTCGAATAGTCATCACCTAGAAGCTTTCAATTGGGAAATATTTGACCAACTATGTTTCTAGAATGTGCTTTTTATTTTTACTTTCTTGAATTCACCTTGCGGGTTTATAGTGGTAGACAGACCACAAATATGCGTTGTTCTTAGATTCAATTCCAATGAATATGTGACAAACTCTAGAAAAATCAACAAAGGTGGAACTTAACAAGCTGTGACAACCATTTTCCCTAAATTTCTCATTTATTTCAAAATATTTTGGTGATCCAGGTGGATATTGGTGGCCACCTGCCAAGTCCACCTGGACCCCCACCATTGTCTTTCTCAGCATTTTCAGTTTCCTTAATTGTAGCACAACTTACTATTTTTAGCAGTTTTTCGGGTCCTGAACTTTCGGAGCCGTTTTGAGGCCCTAAACGACGTTTTTTGGAGAATCCGAGGGAAACATTGGTCCATGGAACATGGACCCGTGTTGCCCGTTCCAACAATGATAGTGCTCGAATAGATCTTTCTAATGAGCTATTGTAAGCGTCAAAATGAGATCATATGCTAAAGTTACGACCCCGGGAAGTTGATGTATCAACTTACCCCCAAACGGGGCCCACAGTTTGGCGTTTCATCTCCTACGGTTAGGTTTTGGAATGTTAAGGGTTTTTCATTGTTTCTCAACAATAAATAGGCCTTCGAGCCTCATTGTAACACAGTTCAGAGGCATGTAGCCATCAAATCTCTTCTCAGAGATAAGCTACCATCGCCCTAGCTAGTTTATTTCCATTTCTGATTGTAAGCATGTTTCAGTATTTTCCATTAATGAAATGAAGTATTATTTCCATTGCATCTTTGTGTGTATGGTTATCTCTGTTATTTGTTGCGTTCCTGTTTAAATCCGGATCATTTGGGTTGTTTGACTTTTGAGGGAGCTAGTTCAAACATGTTCACTGATGGTAAAAAGACCCATAAACTGATCAAGTGTTATGGTGACAAATTGACATGTAACAAGTGGTGATAAGGTGGAGATGGTGTTTCTTAGAAATCCCTAAGAGCTGGGGTGGAGGAGTTATTCCTAGAAAATCCAAGAGAATTTGTAGAGTCTTCCTTACTATATTCTTGATTTTGTTATAGATTCTATAATCCCTAAGTTGGGTGTAACCACAATGTTGAATTATGAATGGGGGAGATAGTTGGTCTCTAGACTCTCTATGCACTTTATCATCTACAACTCATTTGGTCGGTGGAGGTGGAAAAATATCTAGAATCCCTCTTTCAACCAACAGTTGTGTTTAAATCCCTGAGAAAAAAGGCCCCTCGGTCTCTGAAATCTAGCTTGGGCATGAAAGTTGTAAGTGAGGACTAACTACAGTTATATGTTGTTCAGTGGAGAGTCATTGACCTAGAATCAATTGCCAAAAGGCGTTCAAGATAAGTGTTCCTCCTATACTTTCGACAATAATGAATGTGTGTTACATTTGTAGCTTGAAATGTTGATGTTAATGTATCAGACATGCTTATGGTTTTATTGTCTACATGATTGACTAATATGTTGTTGTCATTATTTAAAGGTGTTGGAATCATGAGTAGTTGTGTTGGTTATATTTCAGCAGTAATGGTCATGGAAATCCCCTCTTATTGTAGTTACATGACTTCATTAATTTTAAGATCTTATTAATCATGCTTTTGTGTATTACTATTGATAATTCCTTTATTTTTGGGACTATTGACTTGTCCACTTCCCAGGGATGTCATTCCATGCTTATCAATGAAATATGCCCTGACTCTTGGGTTGGTATTCCTATTTTTCTTATTTCCAAGAAATAATAACACCTTACTCATTTGTGCAGTAGATGAGACTATTTCATATATAACATTAATTTTGTGTTATGTTCCTATAATAGGCATGGTAAAACCATCTATGTTATATGATTGCTAAGATTTATTTATTTACGGATAGGTACTATACATCATATGTTTTTTGGGTGTTATGGTGATAGTAATTTCTAGGTCTTATTAATCTTCATATGTACCCTTTTTGGACCAGGGATGTATCACTACAAGGAAAAGACCATCTAACAAAGTTTTTTGTGGAAGCCCCTATAAAAATAGCCCAAAAATTCATTTGTAGTGAAGGTCACTAGCGGAGTTGCGCAAGTGAATGTTTTACTAGATTTCTTTTAATGGCGCATCTCTAATAGAATAACACGTCGGTGTGGTACTATATATATATATATAATATATATATATATATATAATATAATATATATAAATATATATATATATATATATATATATATATATATGTGCATTAGAGACTAATAGCATAGAGTGTGTCGTGGTAGATTTTTTTATTTTTCAAATAAAAAATAATAGTACACTAAGTGAAAAAAGTGCACTCATGCATGTAGTACTTGATAGCACAAAAAAAGGGTTAAATTTTAAAAAAGTGTAAGTCGTAAAATTCATTTTTCCCAGTCTATTTCCTCATGAATCTTATTAATCATGCTTTTGTGTAGTACTATTGATAATTCCTTTCTTTTTGGGACTATTGACTTGTCCACTTCCCAGGGATGTCATTCCATGCTTATCAATGAAATATGCCCTGACTCTTGGGTTGGTATTCCTATTTTTCTTATTTCCAAGAAATAATAACACATTACTCATTTGTGTAGTAGATGAGACTATTTCATATATAACATTAATTTTGTGTTATGTTCCTATAATAGGCATGGTAAATGCATCTATGTTATATGATTGCTAAGATTTATTTATTTACGGATAGGTATTATACATCATATGTTTTTTGGGTGTTATGGTGATAGTAATTTCTAGGTCTTATTAATCTTCATATGTACCCTTTTTGGGCCAGGGATGTATCACTACAAGGAAAAGACCATCAAACAAAGGATTTTGTGGAAGCCCCTATAAAAATAGCCCAAAAATTCATTTGTAGTGAAGGTCACTAGCGGAGTTGCGCAAGTGAATGTTTTACCAGATTTCTTTTAATGGCGCATCTCTAATAGAATAACACGTCGGTGTGGTACTATAGATATATATATATATATAATATATATATATATATGCATTAGAGACTAATAGCACAGAGTGTGTCGTGGTAGATTTGTTTATTTTTCAAGTAAAAAATAATAGTGCACTAAGTGAAAAAAGTGCACTCATGCATATACTACTTGATAGCACAAAAAAAGGGTTAAATTTTAAAAAATTGTCAGTCGTAAAATTCTTTTTTCCCAGTCTGGTTCCTCATGATGACCCGCTGCTAAACAAGTACACAAAGGCTCTGGTGCATACACAATATAGTGCATTGTTGTGGAGTTTTTACTTGAAATAGCAGTGCACTTATTAGATTATATGCATCAATGTCATTAATTGAACTAAAATCCCAAGTGATGCATTGTGATGCACCATCGAACTGTTATTTTTTATACAAATAAAAACAACATTGTGCCACCTATATATGATGCATCAGTGCTTACACTACTTGATAGCCCTAGAAAAAGGTTAAATCTAAAAAATGTAAGTTGTAAAATTATTTTCACCATTTCTTTGTTATATTCCCATGAATAACCATTGATGTCCACGTATTAAAACACCTTGATGCATAAATATCAGGGCACTAGTTCTTAAACTACTCGATATCACCAAACAAAGCTTAAATTTAAAAATGTTGCTCCTAAAATTATTTCCATGATTTTGGTGCTTTATGCCCATGATGCACTGGTGACGTTCATGTGTTAAAATTCCATGAAGCATACTTACCAAGAGAACTATTATAGGTTTTTTAACTAAAAACAATGTGGTGTGCTTAGAAATAGTATGCACCGGTGTTGTTACAATAATGCAGCACAAGAGGATTAAAAAAAATATATACCTGACATAAATTTCCATTTTACCATTTTTGGTGTTGTAGAGATATGAAGCACCAACATGACTCTTGTTGGGTGTGTGTTATATTATTTCCAGGACTACCCCACGCACAAGGGGGTGGAAACCCCCCTTATTGAGGTGTCTAAAGGGGGCAGCAGGGCCCCTCTATGGGGTCTGGAGCAATTCCCTAGTGATTTTTTTTAAAGATTCTATATTAGGTGTACGAACCTACCTATGGTTTTGTACATGGTTTTCGCACATGGTTTTCGGCATGATGGTTTTTTGTCCATGGTGTTTTTGTAGATTTGGTCAAGGGAACTACGATTTAGTTCTAGTCCAGGGTTAATGGATGCTTCAACATGTATATACATGTATTGTAACGTTGAAAGGAATATAATGAAAAATCAATATGGTAGTGTAGAAATTTCACCTGTAGAACAAACCGATATATGCAATGTCCTAAAGCATAATACATGTTCTACTTCTACAAAACATTAAGCGGAAGCATAATCAAATTCATGAGCAACATCAAGTAGAAACATACATAAATGATCAAGAGAAATAATCACACATAACACAAGATATATCCAAGGGAAAGCACCGGCATAAAACCCCGACCATGTATTATCAATCAACTGGAAATCCTCTTCATAATACAAAAAGAATTAGCTCCCAAGCTATCCAGTTCTCAATGAACTATGAAGATATGAAGATATGTCTCATGAACCAACTGAGCCCTGTATATAAAGGCTTTACCTATGGTCCAATCCCTATTTCCTTGCACAGTTTTCTTAGGAAATAATAGCAAAAGCATATGCAATTAATTCCAAACATACCAAGTTAACGAATGGTCCAACTACGCAATCCTTGAGGACACTAGTTCCTCAACCATGCAAAAACTACTTAATAGAAATAGTCAAGCATCTGATAGTACATTGTCCCACATCTGATCTCAACTAGGCCTCTGACATAACTGACATGCAATAGCTATCCATGAGTGAATCCTCAGTTATCTAAAATAATAGTTGTCACATGCATGCAAGCATTAACAAACTATATTTTATTATTTTAACAACTTGTTAAAATAATCTAACTGGACTTGACTAGATAGAACTAAGTCAACTGATTCTCTCATTATAGAACTAAACCTTATCTCCTTTAATAAAGGGATAAATTCCTAAATCAAGGGGGAAAATAATTGCATGATCTCACAAAGACTTCAAGTTCAAATTTCCTTAACTAATTAACTCAACTGAATTAATTAATTAATATTTCCAACTACTGTTAAGACCAAAATTAATTTTACTTCTTATAGATAGACTAAGGACTACTATAAATAGGAAGGGACCCAGAAATGCTATTTTTAGAACTTTCTATTTTTAGCAATTTCACCTCTCACCCAATGTGGCCAATGACCTCACTGGCCAAACTACTATTTTTAGACATGCTATTTTTAGCAGGTCTATTTTTAGCACATTCTAAATTTAACATTTCTTGTTGCATAGTTTCCAACACTCCCTCTCAACAAAAAGGGCTTTCTCTCGAACCCGATCCTATAACTTTGGAATGTTCTACATGCAACACATCTACCCGGTCCACTTGCTCCAACAACACTTGGAACAAAAACACTCCCAACTGACCACTCTATAGGGCTAGGAACATACTCTGATGCTAAAGCTCTACCTGCTTCTGACAAGTGCTCCCTCTCTGACATTTGCGCTGCTGCAACATCTCCATGCATCTCACACCATTGCACACCTCTCTGTGCCACCTAGCACTGTGCAAAACACTTGTGCCTCTCGCATTGTTGCAGCCTACTAGTTATGCATTGTCCTGGGATTCCCTGCACTGTCGCTGTCTCTGCTGCTCCATCCACATCTATCTCTACCCAATCAGTCAGTTCTTGCTACTCCACATCAGGGCTCCTGTAGCAAGGTCCCATCCAAGAGGTTGGGTACCTCAAGGATCCTCCCCCTCCTCCTTGGGACGATCACTCTATATTGCCCCACCTCCTACCTGGAGGTATGGCTGCATGTGATCCCTCAGCCTAGCTGGCTCGAAGTTTCCCCCTACTGGAGGTCTCTGCATGAGTAGATGTCTCTACTCGATCTCCACTCAGCTTCCCATGTTATGGCTGCTCCACAACCTCCTGAAGCTGTTGCACCAATCGTGGATCCTCTACAATTGTCTGAGACTTCTTCTGGCGCTGCATGTTGAGAGGTAATATACTCTCCCTCTCAACCACCAAGTCTCTAACCTTTGCCTTGTTCCTCAAGGTTTTGCATGCATCTTGCACCTCAAGTGCATACAGGTTCTTCGCTAGCACACCAATCTATTTCCACTTTCCCGTCGTCACGAAATTTTCTAGAAAAAAAGAGCTCATTTTAAATTAGCGATATCTCCCTCATCTGAACTCTGATTCAATTGATTTTTATTTTTTTTGGTGTTTTTCTGCTAGGAATCCAAATATGCTATTTATTTCTGAAAATTTTGTACAAAAATTTTGAAATCTTCTTTGCAAACTCTCGCCCCAAAACTCAAAACTTTGAAATCTCCTCTCAGTATACTATTCTCTCCTTGATCACCTGTGCTCCCATACCGTGTAGAAATTTCACCTATAGAACAAACCGATATATGCAATGTCCTAAAGCATAATACTTGTTCTACTTCTACAAAACATTAAGCGGAAGCATAATCGAAATCATGAGCAACATCAAGTAAAAACATGCATAACTAATCAAGGGAATTAATCACACATAAGACAAGATATATCCAAGGGAAAGCACCAGCATAAAACCCCAACCATGTATTATCAATCAAGTGGAAATCCTTTTCACAATACAAGAAGAATTAGCTCTCAAGTTATTCAGTTCTCAATGAACTATGAAGATAGGAAGATATGTCTCATGAACCACCCAAGCCCTGTTTATATAGGCTTTCCCTATGGTCCTTACATAGTTTGCTTAGGAAATAATAACAAAAGCACATGCTATTAATTCCAACATACCAAAAACAACCAATGGTCCAACTATGTATTCCTTGAGAACACTAGTTCCTCAACCGTGCAAAAACTACTTACTAGAAATAGTTAAGCATCTGATAGTACACTGTCCCACATCTGATATCAACTGGGTCTCTGACAGAATTGACATGCAACAGTTATCCATGAGTGAATCCTCAGTTATCTAAAATAATAGTTGTCACATGCATGCAAGCATTAACAGACTATATTTTATTATTTTAACAACTTGTTAAAATAATCTAACTGGACTTGACTAGATAAAACTAAGTCAACTGATTCTCTCATTATAGAACTGAACCTTATCTCCTTTAATTAAGGGATAAATTCCTAAATCAAGGGAGAAAATAATTGCATGATCTCACAAAGACTTCAAGTTCGAATTTCCTTAACTAATTAACTAAACTAAATTAATTAATTAATATTTCTAACTGCTGTTAAGACCAATACTTCCTATAGATAGACTAGGGACTGCTATAAATAGGAAGGGACCCAGAAATGCTATTTTTAGAACTTTATATTTTTAGCAGTTTCACCTCTCACCCAATGTGGCCAATGACCTCACTGGCCAAACTGTTATTTTTAGACACGTTATTTTTAGCAAGTCTATTTTTAGCACATTCTAAATTTAACATTTCTTGTTGCACATTTTCCAACAAGTTCATCTAGCAAATCATCGACAACCGGGATGGGAAATTTATCTTTGACCGTCAACTTGTTGAGGGCCCTCAAGTCTGGACACAGACGCCATTCCCCATCTTTCTTGAGCACCATGACCATAGGTGATGAATAAGGACTAATGCTAGGACGGATGATGCCTGCGTCCAAGAGTTCCTTGATGATTTTTTCATTTTCATTCTTTTGGGTGAACGGATATCTATATGGGCGCACATTTGGTGGTTGGGCCCCTGGGACCAAAGTAATGCTATGATCATGTTCCCGTCTCGAGGGTGGAAACTCATGAGGCTTGTCAAAGACTGGTAGATGGTTGTTTAAGATCTGTTGCATCTCAGGATGAATATGAAGAGAAGTGGGTTCGAAGGCCTGGATGGCATTAAATTGGGCTATAACTCCATGGTGGCCCTTTTTTAACAATTTTTCCATCCTCTGGGAGCTGATGATAGAGGGATCACCCGCATGGAGTCTGCAGAGGGTATGGGTGTGGTTGTTCTACTTAAAGCTCATATATAACTCCTGGAAATCCATTGTGATTGGGCCAAGTGTGCGGAGCCATTCAACACCCAAGACAATGTCACACCCTCCCATGTGCATGGCAAACATGTGGGTCTTTAACTGATAATCGCCCATTTTAAGTTTGACATTTTCATAGCGGCCTTCACATTTCATTGTCCCCCCATCAACAATTTGGACCTGGAAATTAGAGACTGCTCTGACAAAATAATGCACCGCTTCCACAACTCTTTGATGGATAAAGTTATGCGTACTGCCACTGTCAATCAAGACTACTATAGGGCGATGCTTAATAAAACCTTTGATTTTGAGAGTTTGGGGAGAAGAAATCCCTGCCAAGGCATGAAGCAAGATAACTGGTTCTTCAGGTACATTGTCTGGCTGGTTATCCTCATCTTCCTCCTCTGGTTCCTCAAATGGTGGGGCTTCCTCCGATGAACTGTGATCAATAGCATCAGTTTGAAAGAATTTGGGCTCCTTGCATTTATGCCCGGGGTAGTATTTCTCATCACAATAGTAACACAATCCTTGCCTTCTTCTTTCCACCATTTCCACTGGGGACACCTTTTGAACCTTGAGTGTTTGGGTAGTGCTTTGAGCCTGGGTGGGGCGACCCTTGGCTATGAAATTTCTGCGTTGGACTAGGCCGCTAACACACGTTCTACTTCTCGAGCTATCTTGCAAGCATCCAACCATGAGGTTGGGTGTTGCAGTCGGATGTGGGCTTGTATGGCTTCTTTGAGACCACTGGCAAAACATTCCAAGTAGAACTGATCATGTAGACCTCCTATGCGGAAGGCTAAGACTTCAAAGGCAGTAACATATTCGTTCACTATTCTTGTCTGTCGAAGCTTAGTGAGACGACCCAAAAAATTAGATTCATGGTCAAAGCGATCCGTAAGAGATTTTGAGAATGTCTGCCAAGTCACGGGCCTTCCATAACAACGTTGATGCCACTGCCACCATTGTCATCTTTCACTGTCCAAGTACATGCTACCCACACTAAGCTGAGTTGCATCGTCTCTGATGTGATTCTGAGTGAAATATTGCTCCATTTGTGCTAGCCATGTGGCGGGATGAGAGCCATCAAATTTATACATGTCTAGCTGGGGTGGTCACGCTTGGGACTGTTGGTGGTTGCCAAAGAGGTGAAGAGAATGGCTAGACTCGCCCTCAATGTTTTCATTGAAAGCATATGCCTCCAAGTGTTCCTCCGACTTGCCCTTTGTGAGTGTGTCAGCTAAGGTCTTAAGCGACGACAATACTGCGTCCAACTTTTGTTCAAGGGTGTTGATCTTCTCATTGGCCATAGCTTGAGCTTTGGGTTGTACCATGCACCGATCTGGTGCACTTAAAATTTGGGACCACCCAAAATGTTTGACGCTAACAAGTGAATAGTACCACCTTGTTTAGCTCGTCGACCTGATTCTTATGGGCTAAGTCTCCTATAAGCGTCTCGGGAGGGTCTCAGGTTTTTTTGTTTTTGTTTTTTTTACTCCGAAAGGAGTTTTACTCCTCGCTTAGGAATACTGCAGTAGCCGAATCCCAGAAAGGTTAATTCTGCCCAATGACTTGCGAGAATCACACCTAGGTATTGGGGCCCACATAAATAGTCTGATCTGTTGGCTAACCCTCAACTGCAGAGTATGAGTAGGAATGTGGTAGTGATTGAACCCCGGCTGCTAGATCTGAATGGCGGATCTGATTGTGGCGACTGCTATCGAACCCAACGTTTAGATCTGAATGGCGGATTTGATAAATCTAATTGGCAGATCTGATAGATTTGAATTGCGGATCTGAGAGATCTGAATGGCGGAACTGATTGTTGCGAATGCAATAGAACCCCACCTGCTAGAGCTGATATGGAAAAGATGATGCATGATCTAGAGAGGGACAAGGGAACTATGGTCTCAAGGAGTGTCAGGTGCTACAGATCACAATATACATAAGGGTCTGACAGTAGTACTCGGCCCAATCTTTTAGGGCACTAACCAAGGAGGATCAACCGTACCCCTAGTCGTACAACCCGACTACCCTATTGTATGCGTGAGTAATCTCACTGAGTGTTGTTCTCGGTGTACTGTAGCAGTAATACGACCAACAATTTATCTATGGCGTGGTTTCAAGAGAGCCCAGGGGGCTTCCGATATACCCAGAGGGTACTTGGAAGACAGTCCGTGCGCGGTTCTGTCTAATGCGCTACTACTCGAAGGGGTACCCATAGGGTTTACAAGGGAGTCCAACAAGCGTGACCACCTCTTGTATTTCCTGCATGCATGCCTCCCCAAATCCACAAGTTTATGCGCTCAACGACAGATCTTGTGGTTTAAAGACGCTGGAACACATCTCTAGGCAATTTTTTTTTGTTGTTGCTAAAATTGGAGACCCCACTGGCCCTGGAAAGTGCTCCAATACCACTTGTTATGCTCTTGACTTGCAAGAAGATACCAAAATACCAAATATGCAAAGAAATATACCTAGAACATAGAACAATAAGAAATAACAACAAGTATTTTATTATTCAGAAAGGAAAGCAATGTTCACTTGCCTCTTCGAGGGGACAACCTCCAATAGAGTTGGGCTCAATTACAAAATAAGACACGATGCTCCTCGAGGGGAGTCTCTATCCTTTATATAGGATTCATACATGCAATACCATGGGTCAATACCATGGTTCTTATTAATACCATGGCCCATTTGCAACTAACTGTGATCCCTTCTTTAGATGCGGGTCAATCACTTACAATTATTAATATGGGTTTTATTGACTCTTTACTTAATTATAACTATGACTTGATCCTATTACATAAATAAGGGCGTCAGGGTTGGCCCCTAACAGAAAGCATCGCACTTTCGATTTGTCAATCTTCTTCCCACCATGGGAAGAACCGGATTTGGGATGGGACGCCTTCCCTTTCCCTTTCCTTACCTTACTCGATAAGGCTAGATTTTTTCTCATCATCTTGCTTCGATGAGGATCCATCTCTGGTGCTTCTTCTTATTTCCTCCTGCATCAGATCTGACCAAAGTCGTTCCCAATCTGGCATTTTTTCTCTTCCATTAACCGAGTCTTGGTAGCTATGCCAACTCTTAGGAATACCGAGGAGTGCAAGACTCACCATGTCATCATCAGCGGTCGTGATCACTACACTTCCAAGCTCACCCCTGCAGGTGGTGAGCTAGTTCAGATATGTAGAGATCGTGTCGCCCTTTTCACACTTGATCTTACGAAGCTTGTCTTTCAGCGCCAACTTCCTTTGATCGATGTTGTTCTGATATAGATCTTTCAATGTTTTCCACATTGAAAACAATGTCTCCTTCCCATGGAGGCTCGAGACAATGTGGTCTCGAACTCCCTCCAAGAGGATTCTCCTTGCTCTAGCCACACATTTCTTCCGTTCCACCAGTTGGGTAGCATCAATTAGCTTGGGGACTTCTTTATCAATGAAGTCCTTTAGACTGTTATCCTCTAATACTGCTTCCATGCGATCCTTCCAGGCTATATAATTTGAGCTACCATCAAGGGCATACTCGAGTCTTAAACCGCTGAACGCCATTGGTGAAATTGAGATGTGATAAGAACTCGATTTCTATATTCAGGAACCACAAACTTCGAACTTCTCCCTTCTTGTATACTGTTCTTCTCCTTGGATCACCTTTGCTTTGATACCATGTAGAATTTCCCACTGTAGATCAACAGATTATGTAATAGACTAAAGCAAAATACAAGATCTACTTTTACAACAAACTTTGTGGAAGCTTAATCAAATTGAGCAAGATCAATGGGAACACATATAACTTAGAATGAGAAATCAATCACACATAACAAAGAAGGAATAACTTGGGGAAAGCCTCAGCCTAAAACCCCAATCTCTGTATTATCATACAAGTGGAAATCTTATTCATGTTACAAAAAGAATCAGCTCTCAAGCTATCCTGCTCTCTCTGCAATCAAACAATACAGCTCACAGACTGAATAGACATAGTATATGTCCTCCTTAAGCCCTCCAAGCCTCGTATTTCCTTGTGCAGTTTTCTTGGGGTCCAGTGATGCCACATGTGTGAATTGGCCTCATCACACTCACAAAACCTGAAGAAGTAACTACGCAGTCCTCAAGGAAAGAATTCCTTCTGCATGCAAGAGATATTCACAATGGAATATTCTAGTAACTGATAGTACACTACCCCTCCATCTAATCTCAACTGGGTCTCTGTCTGAACTAACATGCATGAGCTATTTATGAGAGAATATTCAGTTATCTGAAGTGCAACAGTTACATGCATGCATGCACTAACTAACTGAACTCACAATTAATTCAACAAATTGTTGAATTAATCTAAATGGACTTGACTCAGTTAACTGCGCCAACTAATTACAACTCATCCTTATCTCTTTAACTGATGGATAAATTCCTCAGTTAATAGAGAAATTGTTGCATGTCCCCACATAGACTTCATGTTTGATTTTCCACAACTAATTAACTCATGCTGAATTAATTAATTATTTTACAAATAGTTGCTAAGATCAAATTCGAATTTTTACTTCTCTATTTTAGTTTAGGGACTAACTAAAATAGGAAGGTATCCTGAAATTCTATTTATAGCAATACTAAATTTAGCACTTCTATATTTAGCATTCTTGTTGCTATTTTCAACAACAACAACACCATCAACCTTCACATGGCGACAACACTACAACCATGATCAACACCATGCAAATGCAACAAGAACATGGACTACAAGCATAAGGAACACATATGCAACCGACATGAATGCATGACTGGCACACAACCCATCCAGTCCGAGGGGTGAACCATGCTTTGATACCACTCTGTAACACCCTCCTCCCACATCTACCCAAGTAACTGATCAATTGGGGTAAACATGTGATGAGAAGTTACTATGATATGATTCGACTCACTATGTGTTAGTTAAGGAAGTGGAACTAGCGGGACACATCACACAAACCTTCCACATTAGCAACAGAACCCCTAGGAGCCATCCCAACTACTCAAGTAACTAGCCCCTAGGTCCCACTGAGTTTTTAGACCATTAAACCCCCAAATGCTCCCTTGATATGGAAAAGGGTGCATTTGGGGACTTTTCTCCTCAAACCTATGCCCACGACTACGGGATTTGTGCCACTTTTTTAGGCAAGAACCCAGGTCACTGCCCATAGCTTAATAACACTTTCATAACTGAAAATAACAACAAAATAATGATACAAATGGAATTACCTGAACAAGGACTTGACTGGACCCCTACTAGCCATGACATACATTTCATCAACATGTCACAATTATGTAATCTACAAGTTTAAACAACAGATCTGAGCATAGGGGTCTTATACTTATCTGAGAATAACTAAGAAGCATTGATGCCTCAACAAATTAGTTGTAGTTTCATCCATTAGGCATATATACACTGTT
This sequence comes from Pinus taeda, assembly GCA_000404065.3. Taxonomy (NCBI): domain Eukaryota; kingdom Viridiplantae; phylum Streptophyta; class Pinopsida; order Pinales; family Pinaceae; genus Pinus; species Pinus taeda. The sequence goes on along the minus strand of APFE030076110.1, from coordinate 308,996 downwards.
CATTCATTTACAAGTAAAAACATTATGAGAGCCATACATAACCACTATCATAATACATGTTCATAACCAACACAATAGCAACAAAAATACCAAGGAAACAATAGTCATATTAAACCAATATAATGCTCATGAATTAACAAGCAGAAATAACCTCATATTAATGATGCAAAGGCCAACTAGGTTCATGACTTCTACGAACCAGCCAACAACAAACATCGTTGAGCCGAATCTCTCTTCATCTAGTCACCCTTGTGCCATATTCCAAGCATGAATGTGTGATCTCATAAAACACATCAATCAAAACCATCGAAGGCTTTAAGAGGCCAAACCACCTCAACACATCAAACAAATGATTCCACCTCACGACCAGACATCAAAAACCAAAACCAAATTGGTCTCTACCCAAGCCTTCCAGGGTTCCAGAGCATTTGTTCCAACCAAGGCTTCCAGGGCTAGTAACTCAACCCACAATTATCACCGAGCTTCCAGAGTGTTTGTCCAACCAGGGCTTCCAGGACTAGTAACTAAACTCACCAAGGGCTTCAAGAATGTTCGTCCAGCCAAGGCTTCCAGGACTAGTAACTCAAACCAAGCTGTCACAGGGCTTCCAGAGCGTTTGTCCACCAAGGCTTCTAGGAACTAGTAACTCAACCCAAGCTAAAGGAAACATGAGAACCAACTAGAAAAACAAAGAAATGAATCCACAACACCATGGCTATCCCAAAAATGCCAAGGTTAGGCAAATCCACTGCCAATCCAGACAATCCTCCATGTCAATGACAGATCGTGACTAATAAACCACATGCATATGTCATGCATGCAAAAACTAGTGATGAAAACATACATGCAACTCAATACCTACAAGCAAAACCCACTGTAGCTATTGATATCGATGTCCTCTGGCACTTCCCTGCTCTTCCTTTGCCTTCTTGCTCCAAGCATCCAAGTATACCACACTCTTCAAGAGTGCTCCAAAAAAACTCTAAGTGTCCAAGAGTATGAGAGAGAGAATAGAATGAGAGCTCCAAAACTGAACTGACAAAAGGTTATACTGACCAAACCCTGCCCATTGATCCTCAAAAGCCTTTTTATGAATGAGGCCTCTATTTTTTTCAATTTCCATTATTTTCTTTCATTTTCCTCCTCACATGCAACTTGTGACCTTTCACCTCCCTTTTCTCCTAATTTCCATTATTTTCATATATAAATGTGCCAAAAATGTCATTTTGCCTTTCCAAAGCCTTTGCCAATTTCCTTTAGCCATAATAATTGAAATGAACGCCCACTAGGATCTTTTGCCCAACATTCAACTTGGAATACGTGTCCCATGACCTTGGTCTTATTTTTGTCTTTATTAACTTTTACATGGAATTCTTTTAACTAGGCCTGTTACATGAACAATACAATTAGAACACTAATGAATTTTGATAACAACACAGAAAAGGAAATGGCCATATATATGTTAGAGAAGCTCTTAACTTACAACAACCTCCAAATGTCATAACACATTCAACTTCATTGTTGCTTGTGTGTTCAACATTTTATCTATATAATGCACATCAACACCACCGTAATTTGGAATATATAATTATATGTAATGTTTCCTCTTATATCTTTCTAGCTTGAAACACCCTATGTATTATTATTATTTATTCATGACACATAATACACCCTATGTATTGTTAATATTTATCCCATTAACTTCCCCAAAATTTATAAGATATAATTATATCCAGTGTTTTTTTTTGAAAACGAATATGAATATCATGGAGACACACCAAGTATTGTTAATATTTATTAATGTACATCTTCACAATTTTAAAGATATAATTATATGTAATGTTTCATAAATATCATGAAGACAATCTATGTATTGTTAATATTAACAATGAACATGGTTAATGATTTTATTATTTATTCATGACACATAATACACCCTATGTATTGTTAATATTTATCCCATTAACTTCCCCAAAATTTATAAGATATAATTATATCCAGTGTTTTTTTTTGAAAACGAATATGAATATCATGAAGACAATCCATGTATTGTTAATATTAACAATGAACATGGTTAATGATTTTGCAACTTGGATTTGGCCAAGGAACCTCCCCCAACTTTGAATATGAATATTTACTTTATCATTGCCTTTAACATGACATCACATCCACTTAAGCTATTGCTAGCTCTCCTTAAAAGAGGACACCAATTTAAAGTGTAGAATGTACCATTAATTGAGGACTAAGACTTCCCTCTTCTAATCACACACAACACACCCACCTCTACGATACCTATAATGAGTTATAGCTTAGATTTGGTTAAGAAAAACCTCCTCTAACTTAAACATAATTTTTTTTTATCTATCAATACCTTTAACATAATGACACATCTACTTGAACCAACACTCACTCACCCTTTAAAAGAGAAAACCATTAAAATTTTAGAATAGCTACTGACCAATTCAAAATTTACTCTAACTACTAACAAATTAAAGGCTAAAAATTACTTTTTCAATTAAACTACACAACCTTCCTACCAAACTTATAATAAAACTACAATTCCTATGTGATTAAAAAAAATCCCTAAATTCAAACATAAATATTTAATTTATAAATTACTTTAATAAAATAATACATCTACTCAAGGCAACACTTCCACTTAAAAAACAAGGATCAATTCACACAACCAAACCAATATTGTCAGCCGAAAACCAAGCAAATCAAACAAGCATACTCAGCTTCCTTGCATTGTATCGTTATACCCTGGAGTTTACATAAAAACCAGCCTTGCTTTCAATAACCTATCGGCAGGCAAAAGGCCTAACTGAGGGGAAACAAATTATTAAACTATAGTGATATGGAAATGGATATCATGGACTAACCACTGCACTAGGAATATGGATGTCACTTTAAGAATATCGGACTAACTGCCCATTTAAATTAATGGTATGGATGGGAAGTTACTGATGTGGTTTGGGTTTTGGTGTAATAATAAATTTCAACATGGTATCACAATGTTAGAGTCAGAGTCTTAGCCAGATTTAATTTTATTTTATTCAAGAAAGACGTGGACTAGTTACCGTGTATCATCTCAAAAAGATGAAATTATCAAAGACCATAAAACTATAAAAGATGAAATTATCAAAGACCATAAAACTATTTAATGTAATGGAAAATCTCAACTAATTTTAAGAATATTTTGAAATTAATTCAATTAAATAACTTATTTTTTTCTATACATCAAGTATCAAAATATCTGTTTTCATCACAATTTTTGACTAATTTTAATTTAAATCTGGAAAAGATTTTTAAAAGCTTGAGTTTAAGTTGTTTAATTTGCAGATTTCTAAGTGAACAAGGGGTTTTCCAGGGTGTTGAATCCATTATGTATTCAAAAAATGTATTTTAAACAACAAAAAAAATCATATTCTTCCTTAACATTGTATTGTTAAAATAACCTAATTACTCCTCATGAGGAGTTCCTTAAGCTTAGAGAGTTGAGCATTGAGTATAAGTGATAGATGACTTTTAGTGTGTGGTTGCATGTCAATGGATGTCAAGTTATTTTAGGCAACTTGTTAGTTGGAAAAGGTTAAATACCCTTCACCAAGTTTATTGTAAGTATCAAGTTTTGTGTGACCAATATAAAACACATAGCTCGTAGATTTGTGTGAGAATTTATATTTTGTCTCTTCTGCCTTTCCAACATATATTACCGATTCTAATAAAAAAAATATTTTAAAACAGTAGAAGAAAAGCTCAATGCGGTCTATCTTCCAAATTTGAGACTCTTCACCGTTATCCCAATCCTTAACAACTCTTTCTTAAAACAAATTGAAGCTCTACGGGGTGGTTTTTTTATGTCGTGAACCCAGTCCTTAACAACTCTTTCTTGAAACCAACTCAAGCTATACAGCGTAGTTTTTTATATCGTGAAGAAAATAATTTTTTTCATACCATTTTGAACGAGTGTAATTGAAACAAGGAAGAATGTCATCTTCTTCCATGTCAGTAATAAGACCTTTAAAAGCTCCATCAAGAATCTCCCCTACAAGACCTTTAATAGCACCAGCACGACACTAAAATAAAATGTGAAAGGCGCAGAGCAGGTGTTTCCAATTTGATGAAACATTAGTCCTAAGCCAATCGGAGGGCGTAAGCGACAATATTGTTAAAATGACATTCGTGAGGAAATTTTTTATAAACACACCCGAGCCAAAGAAAATAAATTACACTATTAGATACGCGACCTCTGGAATAGAATCCTTCCATTTATTTATCGGAGGATAGAGCGGGCCAAGGGTGCGAGAAACTCTCAGAAAATTGAAACGTAGGTCGCAGGATCCAATCGTACGGTAAAAATGAGCGGAAAGAAGATCGTGGAGAAGGCTACTAAGACAATCGACTGGGATGGCATGTCGAAGCTCCTCATTTCGGACAACGCTCGCAGGGAGTTCTTCAACCTCCGCCGAGCTTATGAAGAGGTTAAGCGAACTCTCGATACCAAGTTCAGCCAGGTAATTGCCTCGCTTGATATATTCTCCCATATAAAATTTAATTTAGTTACCCCTGTTTTGCTACATTTTCTTGAATTTTGGATTGTTTATGGCTGCTGATCATGATTAGGTCATAATCATTGTTAAACTTCTCTTTTCATCGAAGTGGGGAATGCCTGAATTAAATCCTAGGGTTAGGGTTTGGATGGATGTTAGTGCAAGGGTTTTATTTTATCCGTTCGGATCTGACATTTTCGTGAAACAGTTGTTATGTATTGTAAAGAACATTTGCTGTATTCGTGACACTGGTGCAGTGCGCTGAATACGAGTTCGCTAATGAAGTTTTAAGTGTTGACTTGAAGCAGCTGGTCGTGTCACATTGAATAAGTGCATAAGTATTTGTCTCCCAAAGCGATTGATTGGTTTGAAGTACATGTGTGGTGTACACGAGTTGCTAGGGTGCCCTATTTCTCAGATTATGGTAGACTTTGAATGCCTTTAAAATTTTGTCTGGGTTGACCAAAAGCTTCTGATTGTTTTACATTGAATGAATAAATGAACAAAAATATTTACCCCTCAAACCGTTTGGTTCATCGGCCCTTGAAGTACATGTGTGATATGCAAATGTTCGTAGCGTGCCATGGCAGCCCTTTGATCTGTTCATGGATCTCCTGATCAACATGAGACCAACATAATTAATAGCTTTGGAACCTTGCTGCCAATTCGGGGTTTGTAACAGAATGAAAACCGAGCTAATAAACATGCTTAATATGATGCTCTGATGAATCTATAAGTGCAGATGTTGAATCTATTAGTGCAGATAACCTCCCAAGATCCAAATAACAAACAGGTTTATGAAGTGCACAGAAACAGGGTCTAACAGTCTGTTTATATAGGCCTGGATATTCAAATATACTATGCCACAGGAATAAGGAATTGCAAATCAAACACTAACAGTGATATCAATTGTACAGAAAATTCTTGGTACGAATGGAAGAAAAAGAATAATGATCAGTTCATTAAGAGTAAGAGTACAAAGTGGGTTCACAGATTTGCGGGTCCTCGCACCTTGATTAGAGAAAAAACAATTCACATTCATCATTTGGGTCTGCGTCCCCTGCGACTGCAGCCTCTTCCTTGCCATTCTTATTCTTCTTTAGTAGAATAAAAGCACAAAACCGTAAACTAAACTAATCAAGAATTAAAACTCCCATTCTGTTTCCTTCGAAACTGTTTTTGAAGACTTGATTTGCCAACGTAGTCTCAATGCCCACGTGGCAACAATCATGGTATTTAAAACTGTCTGGGTCGATCTGTTAATTGGTAAAACTAGCGGATTCATTAGGCTCAGAAGTCAACCCGTCCAATGAACCTAGTTTGGGTTGAGACAGACCCCAATTTGGTACCAAACTGGTCATAAACCAGCTGATTCCATCATAAATTGGCCGGGATATTGCTGTGGCAGCCACGAACCCCACCCACAGTTGTTTTGGGCATCTGTGAGTGGTTTTGAGGGAATTTGGGGGTTCTTTCTCTCCTAAAACAACGTCTTCAAGCCTTTAAAGCATTCCTCCCCTCTCATTTGCCTCACACATCTCATTTGGAGTTTTTTGTGAGCTTCATTGTAAGCTCTGAGAGTGCTGATGATCCCGTGTCTAGTAGTGGTGATGAGTTTGATCATGATGATAAGTGATCATTTGATCATGTAGACTTGTAGTAGGCTAGTGGCGCCATAGTTTGTAGCATTGTTTTTGGACTCCAAAGGCCATTTAAAGCCTCATTGATTATGTATTTTGTCACTGATATATATTGCACTCAATGTCATTTTGATTTCTTCACCTTTACATGGTATATAGATGAACAAACTTTGCATATTTTGTCTCTATTGTTTTGGAATCATTGTTTTAAATTTTAAAAATAGTTTTTTCATCAAGAATTACTTATTTCATGTATTTTTGTAAAGATCAATTCATTGAGATTTGGCTAGTCTGGTTTTTCTCTTTTCAGTTCAAAAACTGGTTTGATAAGTGGATCAGTTCCGATTTTAAATATTATGGCAAGCTGCAGCAATGCCAATATAGCATTTTGATGTATTTTTAACTCATATCAGGAATGACCATGCATTTCGGTGACTTTTTTTGTATGTGTTCCACATTCCCAATCTACTTTCACAATGTTGTTTGTGGTTCAAGGCCTATACTTCGTCCAATTTTTTTATTTTTATTTTTATGTGTGTAGCAAATGGGTTTTGTTTGATTACATGCAATATTCTCTACATATGTTTTCTATTGTTAATACTGTAAAGGCATTTGGGTGGTTGCAACTAGCTTCTGGTGATCTCTTTGTAGCATGATGCCTTTGTCTTGTTCTCATTAGGTACCTATGTTGACGTTTTCTATCCACTATTTTGAGAATGGAATCGTTCAAGCTTTCCCTTATTCTAGGCATTTTGATTTCAAATCTCACTTATTTTCTAGCTTGTGTAATCTTTATATGTGGTTGGTGTGAATCTCCATGCCCACAACGAGAAGATGGGTGTCTAATAAGCATGAAGTTACATTTGGCCCCAATCTTTGTCATCTCTAAATCAAAATCAATGTAATTATTGGTTTAATTTAAGGTGTTGGAGTATTCGTTTAGCTTGTTAGGTAACTATTAGTAATATTTGTATTTTCCAATCTACTTGATTGGTGTCTTTATGTTTTAAGTTTGGTTATAACTTTTGTTTTAAGTGGGGGGCACTAACCTTTTCTATATTTGTTTCTTGATGCATTGGCCATGAATCTCTTCCGCATCTTCAATATTTTGTGTTCCAAATGGCTCTTATCCCATATGTATAATATAGAGATAATTACTTGGTACTAGGATATTCAACAATTATTTATTGTGAAATGTTTTCAATCTATGTTAGGCAAAAGGTTATATCCAAGATACCTATATGCTTGTTGTATATAATTTTATACCTTTATCTCTTGGAACATGTGCTTCCTTGTAAGAGGTCACAAGTTCGGTGCATGTAATTGATCATGGAGTTGGTTGGCAAGAACAACGATAGCTACAGATTGAAGTGACCGAGCATGACATGCTAGGGGCTAAAATTCAGCAGACAAGGTGCTGCGGGAATTGAGCAAGTCGTGGGGCATCAAGTTCCTAGCAAGGAGGAAATTGGCCAACATAGCAAAGTTACAGTAGAGACATGGTTGACTGCTGATGAATAACAGCGTGAAGATGGTCAGTGTGGCAACAAAGAGCTTGGGTGTTGCGACAAAGTTTCTAGAGTGGCTGCACATAGATGCCAGAGTCGACAGGTCAATCGATGGTTCATAGGCATGCAAAAAAGCAATTGCCAGGGGTTCATTATAGTTCATGTGGGAGTAACTGTTGTGAGACAACAACCATTGGATAGTCAAGAAAATCACCAAGGCTATAGGATCAAACAATTGTAGCTATAGAAAGTATTGACACGCTGAGACAAGATGAGATAAGGGTTTGTGCAGCAAGACCTGGTCATAGGCAAAGTGGTGCCCTTGTCAACAAAGTGTTATTTGGCTTAGTAAAGGTAGAGATAGTTTGTAAAAATGGCCATTGGACAGTAGAGCATCTAGTCATATGAGGGGGATGAGGTCAGTGTTCTGTAGTATTTCAGAGACAGGCTCACATTGCCATGTGAGTTGTCGAGCTAGCAACATGCATGCAATAAAGGCTGTTGGACGTATTAGATTCCAATTAGAGTTGGCTGTGGCAAGGATCTTATTTGTTCCAGGGTTGATGGTACACTTGCTCATAGTATCGACCTTGGAGGATGATGGATATAGAGTTTTGTTCTGGGATGGACAGATGCTTCTATGTTCAGAGGGAGAGACCTTGGATGCTACAATACTGCTTGTCATCAGATAAGGGTAGTCATACATGTTGTTAGGACAACATGTGGGTGTATCTAAGGGGACCTTGGATACAGGATCAGTGTCAGTTACTGAGAGGGGACAAGTGATTAAGAAGAGTGATTCTTTAGGTACTGCTAGGAGACTTAGTTTGTATGATATGTCATTGATAGATGCTCAGGAGTGTGATAGGACTCCTTAGAGCATGGTTGGTTGTGATAGGTTCTTAGCACAAGTTTTAGGTTAGGTAGCAGGATAGGTTTTAGGGTTAGAGGGAGCAACTACAAGTACTAATATGGGCTTGGAGACAAATCTAGGTGGAGGAGGTTCTTTCAGAAGTAGCTCCCTTGTTAAGAGGGAGTGTTGGAGTTTGTAGCTTGGGCATGTACTTTAACACAGGCCTTGTGTCTAGGCATGCAAAAGTCGCCCACATCTCCTGAGAACAATTGCTCTATGTTGAGCAAGTTGCTGATGTAACTTAGCCCAAGTTTAACTTTGGAAAAACATGTATTAATATTAATATGCTGGCTTATTGAGCTAAAATAAAACTTGGGAAAACTAAAGTAAATTACTCAAGTTAATAAGTTTTAATCTTAGCCATGTAAAATTTCCACGAAATTGTAATATGCTGATAAGAATTAGGAACAAAAATAAAAACAGTCACACAATTCAAGACATTTTTTTTTAATTACTAGGGAACCCATATGAGAAAACCCTTTGCTTGATGAGAATTTTATTGATGGAAAAACTGAGCAATTGATCTTTTACAAAATAATTGTCTTAATAGAAACCAATCTGATTTCTCTGTTAGAACTAAGCTTGAAACACTTGCAAGACTGTTGATCTATGTTGCCCTCTACCAACCATGCACAAAAAAAAGGAACTCGACTTTGATTCCTTGAATTAGGGCATAAATCGAGGAATCACTTTTCTTGGTAATTTTCAACAAGCCATCGATCTCAAGTGAGGTGAGATCTAATCTTTGTCGTCAATCACTTTGAGATTAGGGTTAGGGTTTTAGAAGACACACAATAACAACACAAAGTTAAGAGTAACATCTCAATGAGCGTGTACTGGGTCTGAGAGAGTGCAAAGGGGCTGGAGATCGAGATCTGCAAGAGAGCAGATCACGAGTATTGTCATCTGTAATTTCTTGGTTGGGCCATTATCCTATGACGAGAGCCCAAGTAAGTTCTGAGTTTTTATTAATGAAAAACTCTTTTGTTGGGCATAAATTTGTTTGTGATTCACGTGATTCAGATCATAATTTGCTTTTGCTGAATATTGTGTTGGGAACTTAGCTATGTATTTGTTCAATAATTAATTGCTTTGAATTAAATATTGGGTATTGGGTTTGTGTAAATTCTAACATATTTTACTTCAACAAATTATTGAAACCTCAAAAAATATTTGTCTCGAATATTTTGAATTTGCCAAAAAATAAATACACTGGTATATTAACTTAGAATTCAATGGAAATAAAATGAAGAGATCAATCACACCACAACAACAAATTTACACCTGACACTTTCTTCATTAAAGTTCTTGGGAAAGTTCTGGCTTAGACCCATAGAGAATACATAGAAAAATATAGTTGTTGGGCACGACCCCACTAGGAAAAACAACCTCAAAGAAATTGGAGCTTGGAAATTGAACCACCTAAAGCAAATTGGCTGTAGAGAATTAAGTTGACTCACCAGCGAATTGGCCTCCTTTTCTGCTTGTCTCGTACCACCCCTGTACACTAGAGAAATCGACCTCCTTGAATAATGCGATCCCCTTCACAATTCAACCCTCTTCTTCAACAACTTGACCTCCCTCTTTCCTAAACTTGGCCTCCATGAAATTCTCCCAAAATTCCTTGCTGCACTTCTTCTCACTTCTCTTTAAGTTATTTGAGCATCTTGCTCTAGAAATGTCGCTTCCTCCAAAAATTGTGTCCTCACTTCTCCCTTAGGCTTCTTTTACAATTTCATTAAAGCCAAAAGCCCTAACCCTAATCTCCTTTTTTCCGAGGAAAAAAATCATAACTTTATTCAACTTGAGAAAAAACAAGGACAAAGTTACATTCTGCAGATGCCTAAAGAAATTCAATCAACAACGACCTTGTCGCTGATGCCCACTATAAAGATAATACCATTATAAAAAAACATAAAATTTCGGGATTGTGTGATAATAATCACTTAATTTCCCCTTTTCCCTTTTTTCCTTTCCACCTTTCTCCGAACTTCATGATTGGAGGTGGATGTAACAATTGCCATATGATTTTCTTCCACTTGGGGTGGGACTTCTTTGTCCGAGTCCGAGATTTCAGATGTGTATTTGCTTTGTCCCTCCTGAAACCTACTTCTCGAAAACTATGATCTCCTTAGAAACCACTCGCCTTTGGATGTCTTCTCTTTTTCCATTACTGATCTCTTCATGTCCATTAGCTTGAGTCCGTTCTTCTGGATTTTGATGATCTTCCTCTAGCTCTTCTTCTTTCTCTTTTGTGCAATTTGGGAACTGCCATCCCCTTTGCTTTGGGCCTCGCCGCTTTTTCTTTTTTTGGAGCCTTTTTTGCTTGAGGGCAAGAATTTTGCATATACCCTGTTTGGAAACAATAATGACATCTGAAAGTCGTGTTCTCATAATCGAGAACCTATGTCCACTCAAAATTTTCATGTTTCAATAGGAGACGATCTGCAAGACTATTACTGAGGTCCATCTCAACACATCCCAACAAAAGTAAAGATGCCCTTTGATGTTTATATGAGTCTATTGTCTTGAACTTGTCAAGAATGTTTCCAGTGGCCTTCTAAAACCATGGAGTGCCAGAAGGGGAGGGGAAGGTTTGGTAACCTTACCCAAACTGGAGCCGTTGTTACAACCATATTCATTGCATCAAAGCTTGGAAACCATGGGGTTACAAAGAGTTTGACTCTACCCCAAAACCACAAACCTTCATTGAGAGGTTTGTCCCTTTCTTGTTGTGTTTGAAATTGTACTACGAAGAAACCTTTTGAGCATAAATAGATATCACACTTCGTTGTCTAAGAAGAATAAATCCAATCCTATAAATCTTTTGTTTTTGGCTAGAAACCATTAAACCGACATATTAGTGCCATGTTTTGAAGATCTACAAATTCATATTTCAACTATGGGGATTTAAACTCCTAACCCTAATTTGCTAGGTGATCTATGCCTAGGATTAAATCCTAAGCCTCACGTGAGATCAATATTTGAGATTATATCTAAATCACTTAAATAATTTTATTATTTATTCTCAAAACTTTGGCCTAATAATCCACAATAGTTAATTATATTAATTATTGTAGTTTTCCTAAATTATTGTTAGGAAAGAAATCATAAAATCACTTACTCCACCGAGCAAGCACCTAAAGATAAAATGTATGTTGCCAATGCCCTCCATTGCATACCTAGTGTTGTCACCAAGATCCACACATGTAGATCTCTTTTTTCCTTGTCCATACTAGTGAATATAACGGGAGATCACGTCATGTGGCAAGAAGCTCCACTGTCCACAAACCACACCTCTCTTGTAATGGTGCTAGAAAGATATGATACTGTAGCAAATTCCTTCTTCAATTTGTCAGCCAACCCATCCATCTGTGCAGATGTGTCTGTTGTTGTCTTCCCCTTGCCTTTCTGCCCGTTTGGACATTGTCTCGCATAATGACCGAACATGTGATGCAAAGCACTTGACTTTGCTCATGTCTTTCTTCCCTTGTGAAGATACTCCTCCACTTTGGTTGTGCCTGGCTTCACCCTTGCCCTTCTTTGCTTGCACAATAAGAGCAAGGTTCTCATCTCCACCCTTGCATTGTTTACTAGTTGTGGATTCCTCCCAAATCTCCTTTCGGGTGAAATAGTCTCACAATTTGGCCCATTCAGGAAGCTTATCTTTGCCTAGGATACTTGTAGTTGTCACAAATGTAGCGCATTGCTCGGTATGCCCTTTTAGTGCTACTTTGACAAGGTCCACCTTCGCTGCCTCTTCCCCAATAGTTGAAAGTTCATCATGAATTTGTTGAATCCTTGTGAAGTATGAGGCCACAATGTCAAATCTGCTTATCTTGATGCTATTCAGCTTCTCCCTTAGCACCATCTTAGCACCATCTTTTTATTCTAGTTGTCACTCTGGTATAGTGTAGTCAAGGCTGACCACATCTGATAGGATAAATCTTTCTTGGTTATGTGAGGGATTATGTGATCCTTCACACCATCCAAAATGATGCTTTTGGCTCTTATATCTTTCAACTTATATTCAACCAATTGGGTAGCATCTTGAGGAACTTGAATTTCTTGGCTTTCAATTTCCCACAAACCGTTTGCCATTAAGACAAGAGTGATTCACTCCTTCCATGGACTGACGATGCCATATTACTAGATTGACTTCAGCCACAAAACGCTCACTGCAAAATAACAAATTTTGCTACCGTAAAACCCTTGTGATCTCTCATCTCTCCCATAGAGCTTCTATTGCTATGACACCGTGTTAATTTTTCTCATAGCAGATTTGATTATTTTACTTGAACAAATTACTAAAACCTTGGAAAATATTTATCTCAAATATTTTTGAATTTGCCAAAAAATAAATACACTAGTATATTAACTTAAAATGCAACAGAAATAAATGAAGAGATCAATTACACCCCAACAACAAACTTACATCCAATAAATTCTTCCTTCATTAATTTTCTTGGCAAAATTTTGGGTTAGGCCCACAGAGAATACATGGAAAATACAATTGTTGGGCACTTGGAAACTCAGCCCCACTGGGAAAAATGGCCTCAAAGAATTCAGCCTCTGGAAATCAAACTACTTGAAGCAAATTGGCCTTGGAGAATTAACTTGTCTCACCAACAAATTGGCCTCCCTTTCTCCATGTCATGTACAACACATCTGCACTAGAGAATTTGACCTCCTCCACAATTCGACCCTTTTCTTCAACAAGTCGACCTCACTCTTTCCTGAACTCGACCTCCTTGAAATTCTGTGCTGCACTTCTTCTCACTTCTATTTATTCTAGTTGAGCCTTTTGCTCTAGGGAAAATTACTTCCTCCACCACTGTGTCTTCATCTCTCCCTTAGGCTTATTTTATAATTTCATTAAGCTAACATCCCTAACCCTAATCTCCTAAGGGATCAATGTCTAGGATTAAATTCGAAGCCTCACTTGAGTTCAATGGTTGAGATTATATGTAAGTCACTTAAATAATTTTATTATTTATCCTTGAAACTTTGGCACAATAGTCCACAATAGTTAATTAGATTAATTATTTTAACCTAGGAAAGAAATCATAAAATCGAGGAAGCAACTAAAGAGTCAATCAAATATCTTCTACATGCTAAGACACCAAGCCTATGTAGAAGACTTTTCAATGCTATAAAACATCAACAGACTGATCATTGAATTGGTTGAGACCCGAAAAATATGAACATGACCAGAATCAACAAAAAAATGAAAGAATCAAACAAGACCAAAAAATACATAAAATATTCAAATTTTGAAAGAAAAACATATATATCCATGTGCATCCCTATGAATCTAAACGATTATACACAAATATGCAAAGTTTCTCATGTATATAGCAAGGGTGCATATAACTAAAATAGCACTAAGTGCAATCCATCTCTGAACCAAAACTGTCTTAACTTTTAAATCAGTGGAAACTTTCCCAACTTGAGAGGGTAGATTCCAGATTCTATTCTCATAATTATAGGGTAGATTCCTGAACATTCTTGTGTAATAGATAAAGATAAATATTCTTTATCATTGTTGTAAAAAATAGTAGATATTTGGAACACCACATTTGGACGTTTCCGGTCTTTGTACCTTTTGTCTGTATCTTGTGGTAGCTGCTATGCAGCCCTTTTATTGTGAAATATACTTTGTCTGTATTTTAAGAGAAATATGAAACATTATATAAAAAGTAGTAGATATTTAGTTCAGAGAAGAGATTTTCATGTTTGAAAATGTCATTAGCTTCTTACCATTTATATACTTTCTGACTTTATTTATTCTTTACTAATTAAACCATTCCATTTTTCCTTTTTGTAGGAACCACAACCAATTGATTGGGAATACTATAGAAAGGGTATAGGTTCTCGTCTAGTTGACATGTACAAAGAAGCATACGAAGGTAAGTTCATTTCTTAAGTTGAAAAAGAATCATCAAATAACAAAAACAATGTTAGACATGCATCTCTCTCTCTCTCTCTCTCTATATATATATATATATTATTTACCTTTCTGCAAATCCTAGTGCTGCAATTCATAATAAACCAAAAATATTGCTCTTCCAAGCCTTTTAAATTGGTCAAACAAATTTGCAAAACAGATGCACATGCTTTTTGCTTATTTGAATTATTCTATGGCATTTTTCTTGCATTTTATCGTGTTTGGCATTTTGTCCTCATTATCTTCTTGCAATTCTATTTTTGTTCACAGTATAGTTGTTATGACATTATTAATGAACATGTATAAAAAGGCATTTGAGCCATTTTATGACTAAATTTATGATAGTCAAATATATAACTTCATGCATTTAACATGGTACAGCACCTCCACATGGCATTTGCAAGAGGTGGCTTGGCCATGTCCTCACATAGTAATAATAATTTCTATGTTTTGCATGCATTGACAAATATTATTTCAGCATATGACAAGCACTCTTTCTTTTATGAACCATTTCATTCATAATATATTATGTTGCCACTTAAATCTAAGCGGAAGTTTGAATCATTTTTTTTTGAGAAAGACACTTCAGACTATCATGGCAAAAGATCACATAGTCCAAAAATGTCAGCCTCTGGCTTGCCCAACAGGAAACCAGACTAGAGATTTAGCTTCAAGATCTTAGAGTGAAGCCATGGTTGGCTAAAAGGTCCACTAAGCTTGTTGACATCTTTGCAGACGTGAGAAAGGTTGAGGGCTGGAATCAGAGTTAAGAGTATTGCTTTGTTTGAAACTCATGATTCTAGTCTCCAATTGTTGGTTGCTTTGGATGGATCAAAGCCACATTGAATTCTTCGAAAGATGATGATTATAGTTTTCGAATCCCCCCTCTATTATGAGCTTGTGGTAGCAGTTACAGATGGCGATGAGAAGACCTTGTTTGTAGGTACATATTTCTGCCACATTGTTTGTTGTATGGCCAATTGATCCCGCATAAATGTGGGTAATTTGACCATTTGTATCATGGAAGACACCTTCGTAACTAGTAGTGCCTGGATTCCTCTTCAAGGCACCATCCAAACTGAGCTTAATGAAGTCTGAGGGAGGGGGGACCAAGAGGAGGGACGGGAGAAAAAAGAAGGGGGGGTGTGAAAGGGTATGAGAGGAGAGGAAGGATGAGAGCTTAAGGGAGGAGAGAAAGAGTTGTTCGATAGGGTTACGATCCTAGCCCTTATTAGTCTAGAAGAGTGAAAGAATGGATTCCCTTAGGTTGCTAAGAGTAAGATGCTAGACATTGATGGCTGCAATGGAAATATTTTAAAGATCCTTCTATTTCTGTCTTTCCAGGTGTTCTAGAGGAGAAAACCAGGGAGAAAATTCCAAACTTTATTGATGATGGGGTTGATGAAAGGAGAAGTCTGACAAGTGTGGAAGGTGGAGGTGATGTTGGTAGGCTTATGTTCAGATTGGCGAAACAAAATGGCAAGATTGTCCAAGAGAGAGAGGTAGTATAAGTGCAATTGAGGAAGAGATGAATACAAAATTCAGAGTTAGAGGAGGTAGAGAGGCCAAATTGATGGTCCAAGGAATTCCCCACGTTGAAGCTTGTCCCAGGTTAGAGTTATGTTCCATAATAAGAGCCATAAGAAGAGGGCGATTTTAGGCCAGTGTTTGAGTTGCCATAGTTTTTCCTAGATATTGTTGTCTTCATTAGGGATATGAGGGGTTAGGAGGCTACAGGTTTCTCACAGATTGGAATTACCTTGAGGTGGGTGCCCCCAACAAAGGATCTCAACTCCTTTTTGAATTGAAAATTTTCAGTTTGCTAGAGTTTGCTACAAAGTAGTTCTTTCTGTGATGTATTCCAAGTTTGTTCCATGAGTCCAATCAGTCCAGTTGTGCCATTGAGAGGAGTGGGAGGGGGAGGAGCTTCAGTAATGCACGACAGATGTGAGACCTTGAGCTAGGAGAGTATCTTTGATGGAGTTTAATTGGTTTTGTTGCGACAACTTGGGCCATTGATGCTAGGAATCTTCCCAAAATAGTGCACTTTGGCTATTTTTGATCTCCCAGAAGAAGTGTTCCTTGATGAGATTTTTGTGTTCCCAAGAAGCATTGCAAATATGTGATCCTTTGATATCCTTCAGTTGGACAAGTTGTGATTCTTGGATGTTTGGGTTATATTTGTGTCTCCATATTTTACAACGGGGAGCTTTTGAATTTTTGATCCATCTCCACCAAGTTTTGGCATCGAGTGCCTCGCTGGAAAATCAAGGTATTTGTAGATTAGAGTTGACTTTCCTTACTCAATAATAACTTGTGATATTAGTTGGCCTTTTATTACTTTTTTTTTTCTTCTTCATCAGGTAATCACCAAAACAATGAAGATCACAAAGATAAAAAGTACATAAGATATAGGCTCCAAGCCAGGGAATAACCCCTCCAAGGGGAAAACCCAAAACAAGTCAAGGTCTTCCAAAGTCAATGAAGGTCAAACTTTCCAAAATCTACCCCAATCGAAGTTTTGGTCCTGCAACTTCAGGTTTGCAATTCGACTTGCAACTTTCGGCCCCCAGCGACTACAAAACCCTAGATTTTCTCTCACGTGTGAGCAGAAATGGGTAGAAAAGACGAATCTTCTTTTTCTTCTTCCTTCACTTTCGCTCT
The DNA here is from genome assembly GCA_000404065.3 of Pinus taeda. Classification (NCBI taxonomy): domain Eukaryota; kingdom Viridiplantae; phylum Streptophyta; class Pinopsida; order Pinales; family Pinaceae; genus Pinus; species Pinus taeda. Next base: position 291,771 of record APFE030076110.1, on the reverse strand, counting down.
TGAAATGCCTTCTTGTCTTACTTAAAATTGAACTTATGAAGTGTCCCCCAAATGAGCTGAAGCCCCTTCTATATATACACTTCTCAAGAGGTCAAGTAGGCCTCTTCTAGGCTGACTTCTCCTTGGCAGGGCCGACTTGGTTTTGGCGGACCAATTGACTTTCTAGACTAAAAAATAATGATTTTCTTTTGTTACAAGTCCAAATAGGACTACAATACGATAAAAATTCTTCTTTGACTCAACAAGCCCTAGAAACATGAAGAACATGCTTTGACCTAGACTTTGAGCATGAAACCCATGCTTGAATAAATAAAAATTCTTTTCCTCTTTTTATATAAAACATACAATGTCATGATTACAAAAGTCATTATGAAGACCGAATCTAGTTACATTCTCCAACACTCCCTCTTAACTAAGGAGGTATTCATAATCCATCATGAGGTACAAAGGATTCTCAAATTGAAGTACTCATAAGAAAAGTCAGATTGATAAGCCATTTTAAAGCATCATAACCAACATTGTTAACATCACAAGGCCTTAATTAACAAGCTTTACTTATATTAGAGTATATTGCTGGGAATTGGGATGCTTTACATGAGACACCACACTACCTCTTAAGGCACATACCCCATACAGATGTTCACTAGGTATGTCCTTTTAGGACTATTCTTATCTTGGATTCCTAATTCTCAAAGAATATCAGTGCTCTTTGACTACTCATGTCTTGGATGGCAAACCTCATCCTCAAAGAGTATTGGTTTATGGGACTACTTCTATCTTGGATCTCCTAATCCTCAAGAAGTACTAATCCCAAATGCTTATCCAATTCTTTGGACCCCATTCTCCCTTTATGGTCTTCACTTAGACGTATGGTTGATAGTCTTGGCCTAGTGCATGACACATAAATAAGAGAAAATAAAGTCCATCATCACTCCCTCTCAATTAGTGAGGAAATATCCACCAAAACAAATTTGCTTCTTAAGCACTCAAGCTTCTTGTTTGGAAGTTCTTTTGTCAGAATATTAGTTATCTCTTCATATGTAGAAATATAATGTAGCTTCATGACCCGATCTCATACCAAGCTTTTGATATAGTGGTACTTATTGTTAATATGCTTTGTCCTAGCATGAAACACTGGGTCCTCATCAACCTTATTCAACTTTGGTTGTCACAATGTATAATAGTAGGGCTCAATGATCTTTCAAATAAATTGGATAACAACTTTGTAAGCCAAACGACCCCTCTGTAAACTTCACTTGCAACAATGTATTCGACTTCAACACTACTCAAAGCAACAATATCTTGTTTTTTGCTCATCCATGAAATCTTGGAAGATCCCAAACTGAAGCATCTACCTGTAGTGCTTCTACTATTTGTCTCACTGCCACCCCAATAAGAGTTTGTATATACCGATAGCTAAATTTCATTACTAGCATATCTAAGGCAATGATGCATTGTCCCACGAAGATATCTTAGGATGTGTTTGGCTACTATCTAATGGTCATGCCTTGGCTCCATCTGAAATTCAGTGAGGGTATATACTGCGAAACAAATATCAGGTCTAGTATTCAGTATTTAGAAGATACATTAAGGAGACAATCAATTGTTTATAACATGTAGGATCTACCAACCTAGCTAGATTCTGAACTCCTCAACTTCTTTAGATTAGTAATAATAGGAGTTGTCATTGGCTTACTATCCATCGTGCCACATTTCTGTAATATCTTGATCACATATTTTTGTTGACCGACATATATTTCACCAGGTTTCTGCTAGAGGTCTAGTCCCAAACAATAGTTCATAAGTCGCAGATCTTTCATATTAAATTCGGCTACAAATTGCCTTTTGCATTCTTGTATCTAATTTTCCACACTTGTGACAAGTCATCCACATATAAAAGTATTATCACAGGTTCATCCTTGACCACTTTGATGTAGAGGCTAGGATTTTCATAGACAAAACTAAGTCTTTATAGGTATTCATCCCATCCTGGTATACCATGTTCTAGGTGCTTGTTTCAAGCCATATAGAGCCTTCTTCAATTTGCAGATGCGTGTCTCCCTCTTATGGACTTCGAATCCTTGAGGTTGCTCGATATAAACTTCTTCATCAGTGGTCCCATTAAGAAAATCTGTTTTAACATCCATTTGATGAATGTTCTAGCCCATAGTGGCAGCCAAAGAGATAAGTGATCTAATAGTTGTATATCTTGCTATAGGAGCGAATGTTTCTTCATAATTGATACCTTCATTTTGTGAAAAGCCTCTTGCCACAAATCTAGCTTTATACTTCTCAATGATCCCATACACTACATGTTTGATTTTGTATATCTATTTGGAAGTGACCACAAATTTGTCACTTGGTCTAGGAATAATTTCCTAGACATCATTCTTCATAATCGATTGGTTTTCTTCTTGCATTGCATTCCTTCATTTTTGGTGTTCAGCTGCATCTTCATAGGAGGAAGGTTCAGCCTCAATGAGCTTACTCATATAAGTTACATAACCAAAATACCTTTTAGGTCTCTTATTTTGTCCAGAAGTTCCCTTAGCTGTTGCATTTCCCTCAACCTAGTAGGTCTCTTACGAGTTTATGGAATAACAACATGCTGCACAGGTTCACTAGGTCCTTCAAAACCTTCATGAATAGATGTAGGATCTTGAACATTGTCATCCCTTGAGATCTCCTTAAACATGGGTACCTTTTCAATAGAATCAACCAAAATATCTATGGATCTCTTGTAAGCTACATTTTCATCAAATATGACATCTCTACTTACTTCAATACGGTGATCCTCTTTAATGTAGATTTTGTATGCTTTTAATGTAGCACTATAACCAACAAAGATGCCTTTTGTACTTGTAGGATCCAATTTCTTCCTTTTGTCCTTTGGGATGTGCATGTAAACTAGACATCCAAATATTTAGAGATGACCCACACTAGGCTTCTTTCCTATAAATGCTTCTTTTGGAGTCATATTATTGAGAATTTTATGAGGACTTCGATTTTGTTAGTAGACTGTTGTTACATATGCTTCTCTCCTTAAGAGTTTAGGGAGATCTTGGTCATGAAGCATGGCTCTAACACATTCTTCGATTGATTTGTTCTTCCTTTCAACCACACCATTTTGTTCAAGGGTTATAAGGAACAATTAGCTCCCTCTTTATTCTTGCTTCCTTGCAAAATGCTTTAAGCTCTTTCGAGGTATACTCTCCACCATTATCAGACCTTAGGATCTTTATCTACCTTTCTGTCAGATTTTCTACTTCATTCTTGAAACTTCTTAAATACCTCATCTTTATTCTTGAGGAGGTATATCCATGTCTTCCTAGAGTAATCATCAATAAATGTCACATAATATTGATGCCCTTCAAGAGATTTTACTGCCATAGGTCCACACACACCAGAGTGTATGAGATCTAAGATTAACTTGGATCTTTTATCACTTATTGCAAAGGGTTTCTTCACATTCTTGCCTAAAGCACATCCCTTGCAGAGCCCTTTATGTTCTTCCTTCAATTCAAGGATACCAGTAACCGTTTGATTAAGAGATGGCAATATCTTGTAGTGAAGGTGTCCATACCTTCTATGCCATAATTCATAAGGGCTAACATCCAACTGTACTAGAGCTTTAGGAATAGGTGTAAGAAGCCTATACAACTTCCCCTCACAAGTCCCAATTATCTTAGCATGTTCAATGCGAGAGCCCTTTTCCTAAACCAAAACTTTGCCATCAATGAAAGCAATCTTATCACCTTTATCTTCTAGGCAAGAAATTGAAAGCAATTTTTTCTCTCAAAACTGAAACACAGAGTATATTATTGAGATGAATACTTCCACCAGTCTCTTGCTTCAACTAAGCAGATCCAATCCCTTTCATAGGGTAGCTCTTCCTGTCTCCAAGTTCGATTGAATGAGAAGAGGTCCCTTATGATAAAATTTGGAGTTGACTACATTCGCCTGCCATATGTCTAGAATCTCCACTATCAATAACTCATACATTATAGGCTATAGCTCTTCTTGTCTCCAAGTTCAACTAAATGAGAAGAGGCCCTATTGACGGTGTTGGTCCCGCCAACATGTCAGGGGATCTCCCCGGTAAGTAGTTCCAATTAGACCTCAGACCGTTTGGTGTAGGAGTCCCAACAGTGGGTTGTATGGTAATGCCTTGACCGCGGTTTCACACAGAGGCAAGTAAGATGTCCCTGTTGCTAGCAAGGGTGTGATAGTTGCAGTAAGTCAAAGAAGGGTGAGGTGAATGCGCCCCTTGGAAACTTGTGATAACACAGAGTTAAGAAGGGAACACACGAGCAACGATGCATCACAACATAGAAGGCAAGGTAGCTAGCAATCCAAAGTGATGGTTAAACCAACAACACATTTCGGAAAGATACATACATACATACATACATATACAGAAGCTACACATGCATGCGTAAGCAAATAGATACATATATCATTTAGAGTACTCAAGATAGCTAGAATACAATACAACATATGCATGAAACGTGCTGGCTATATTATATTAAGAAGTGTAAGCTCCAGTCATACAATACATCCATGTCCAACCACTAGTTCCGGCAGTGGAACATTACAACCACAACTGCCTGCTCCTCCAAAGAGATATACTAGCTCTGCGTAGTGGAGAAGCCAAGGTGTGTTACATTACTGTCCAAGCTCTCTCTAAAATAGTCTTATCGAAAGCTTGGCTAACCAAAAGCCTATACAATGAGTTATGAGGGACTATTTATAGAAAACGGTGGGGTGGCCCTGGACATTCCGTTTTGTGATAGTTCAACTACCCTCATGACTCTTCATCTACTTTATGACTGTTACATCCAACTATCGACACTTGAACTTACACTTGACAAGACACTACATTACATTGCACATGTACCCATGTGAGACAAAATGGCTTGAGCAAGCCATGCAAGACATCACTATGACTCGGACAACTGTTGGAAGACCAACTCTTCGACATCCTCATGGTGATTGACAATAGCGAACTGATGCCAAGCTTGGTAGTCTGTGATGGTGTTCATGTACTCTAAGGTGACATATTTTTGGAACCTGACTCTTGCCTCCATAGCATCCGAGTACACTGCTCAGGCTTCTCTGTCCAACTCGTCTGATAGCATGTGCATCTTTGTCTTGAGTGCTGTCGGACCAACAACATACTTGTGCATGGTGTTTGCACTGATGGCCAAGTCTGGGCTAGTGGTTATGCACATCAACTGGTCAAAGTACGAGTCAAGCTCTAGTCGGACTTGTGCCTTTGTCTTCGTCTAGGTGAGTGTCCCAATAGATGGGATCGCATGTGCACCAACAATAACATCTATACTCTTGAATACACGTGCATGGGAAGCCTGTAGACTAGTGATGAGTTGCGGGAGCTCTTCATAGTTCCGGATCTGACTCTGGATGCGTGCCTTCAGCTTGACTGCTCTGGGATTCATCATCTTAGGCAACTGAAGCGGGGCTCCCTTGTATCTCATTGTCCATGTTTGCATGTAATCAACAACAACATGCACGTTCGACAGGATATGTGCTCTTCTAGCACATCGTTGTTGCCATCCGTTGAGATGGACGATTGCCTTATGCGCAGTACCAAACTTGGAATACAACACTCGCATCACTGTGTCAAGAGACAATACTTCATCCAATATTGCCTTCTTCAATTTTGCTCGGGTGGATGTTGTAACCAATTCTCCTCCCTGCTTGGCCATCTATAGCTCCTTAGCCATTTGCTCGTTCTTAGCTATCAGGAAGCGAACACTCGAGCTAGTGGCTTCGGCATATGCTCTGGTAGCATCGGCTAATATTGCTGGATGTTTGCGCACGTTAGACATGATCATTCGTTCCTCGAACTACGTGGGAGATGTATGATCATCCAGAGTCGACACTCTGCGAGATTGCACAACTCTATGTTGAGACTTGTCGAATGAGATGTTGTGCACCTCCTCCTCCGGATTGTCTCCAAGGATTTTTGTGTCTCCTTGGTCGCTTGGGACTTGCTCCTCTTCTGGACACAGTGAAGTTGGTAGATCGACCTCTTGGTGATGAGGCATGAGGTCGATGGTTTGCCCTAATTCCTGTTGCTCCATATCCATATCCATCTGTTCAAGCGCTTGCTCTATCTCCTGAGCGAAGTCCTGCTCCTGCGATGGTTCCCCATATCTACATGAGTCTACTACTTGTACGGGTGCAATTTAATCTGTCTATACAAGTTGTGCCCCCTGTTGTACCTGTACTTACTGCGCTTCCTTCTCTTATCTGCGCAACTCTTGTTCCTTTCGAAGTTGCTCCTTCAACTCATGCAACTCATGCAACTCCTTCTCAGTTTCCTCCATTCTCCGTTTCTCTCTCTGCCTTTGCGCGTTTCTCTTATCGCGTTGTTGCCTCTTTGCCTCTTTTGCCAAAGCTGTTTTCTGCACAAGTGGGTCTACTTGGAGCTTGCAACTTTGCTCTTCCTCCATGCTGTCAACAATCTTCCTCTTTCCATTGTCACGCACTGGTATGTTTACCTTTGCTGCTGTTGTTGCTTCTGGTGCTCTTTGGGACGCTGCTTCATGCCGCTTTGCTATCCATTCCACAACGAGGCTGACCGGTTCATTGAGTCTGGAGGAGTTGTAACAATATCTCCATGGGTCTTCCTCTGCCCAATGACATGCCTCGTGGATCCAATTGAACTGTACTCTCATGTAATGATCTTTCACAAGCCAATGGGGGTCAGACTGATTGTAACTTCGGAGGTCGAATAGATACTTCTTTGTTTGCTCTGCTTCGACATATGCATGCTTGAAACTCCATATCTCATATAACCCGATCAACAACAAAAGAGTGGGCCAAGGTGCCTTCTTCTTCCAGTGCAGTTTAGCTGTCAATCCTGCCAAGATGTGATATTATATTTCTTGCATGACGAGCTTTGTCGAAGGCAAACTTTGGTAGAACATGCGAAAGCTTCTCCACGCTGTACATTCGTATGAAGGTGCTAGACGGTGAGGCATACCAATAAGCTATGTCGATCAATGCTTCCATTGCTCCCTTCGACATGCAGGGTGGATCTTGTTTGAATATCATCTTGTAAACCAGGGTGACAAAATGATCAGACAGTTGTGTGATAACTCCTTTGAAGCTGCATATAGACAACATCTTACAATAAGTGTTCACAGCAGTCTCCGCCGATGTCCATGCCCACTTCAAGCCCGGGAACTCCTAATGGGCTCAAATTGTATCCAAGATGTAGGCGGACATGTAGATTTTTGCTTGCATACCTTTGGGCGATTATTGAGTCCTTGTTGCCTATTCCTTTAGTTGATGGTCCAACATGTCAGACCAGTTGCATGCTTTGCCTTCTTTGGCTAGTTGGTCCAACGTGATCACTTAAATCTGTGGGAAGGTTTCCGTGCTTTCTTGGCCACACAGTCGACATGCAAAGATGACCAAGTATTGATACGCCTTCTGCAGTGTCTTTGTCTTGTAGACCTGGTTGGGTGTTATCTTGAACTTAGCTGGCTCCTTCACCCAGTCCTTCAAAATGTCTCTGGAGTTGGTATTGCTGTTGGGTATGTTGAAGAGAGTCTCCATGATGATCACGGGCATCGACATTTGATACATCTCATCATAATCCTGTGCCCTGAAGATAGCAATCTCCATCTCGCTGACACTGCTTAATGTCATCGTCTCAAGTTCAATGTGCGAGACGATCCAATGTATCATGTTCGCGCATGGGAACACGAGATACTTGCATGCTATCCGGTACACGCCGGACTTTTGGATGTTCACATAGACTTGGTGGTCTTCGAGGTCTTCCCCAAATGTGCCTGCAAATGCATCATTGACCTCTTGCCATTTGAGCTTGATGTCCTTGTCTACAATCAACTTGGTATCTTCATAGCTCGACAGACGTGTAGATACTCACTCAACTGTTGCTCCAGTTGCACTTCTGTCAATGTTCTTTGATCCTGCTCTCTTGGAGGCCATTGATCCTGAACTGCTAAGAGGCAGACGAACACCTGCTATATTTGGAGACAAAGCGACATGCACGGCAAGAAATCTTTTAGCGAAAACCAACGCAAACTTGAGGAACGACATGCAACATACCTGGGGATTGACTGGAAGGGATTGCGCAATTTTTTTGGGAGGCTGGGAGACCGGTTGCCAAAACTGTCCAAAAGGTTGTCTGGGGAGGCTGGCTGACTGTTGGACTTACAAAATGCGCAATCCAGGCTGGCCTGCTGGCTGTTGGAGCCTGGAATTGCGCAATTTCCATTGGCAGTGGTTGCAGGCCCAGTGACTGCATTGCGCAATTTTCTGGGTTAGCAGTCACTGTCCCTCAGAATTGTGCAATGCAAGCCTGGAGGACAGTCATTAGGCAAAAATGCGCATTTCCTGAGGGGAAGAAAAAGCCTTCCTTCTCAGGGTTACGCAATGTTGTCTTGATGAGGCACAGTCCGGGTCAAGGCTGCGCAGACCTGCCGACAGGCAACTCAAAGCAAATGTGAGTGTGAATGCATTGTGATATTGAGTGTAAATAGGAGCGGATGATTGTGCATGCAAACAATTAATGAAAGATTAAGAAAACAGAACAACATGCATGTGGGTGAAGCGAGTTGCCGAATCAGCAACCATTCGTGCAAAACGATTTCATGCATGCGACAATAGTGAGATGCTAACGAAAACTGAAACAGTGCTAGTACAAGCTAGTATACATTTAAACGACAGTAAGCGTTCACAGAAATCAAGCAAACAACACTCACACAAGCGAAAACACAAAAAGCGACAAAAATGCTGCAAAAGACAAGTTAAGCCGACTTACTCGTGAATAGCTGGGTTGGATGTGTCGAAGACTCCTGGATGTGCTGTGGGATGTTAGAACTCCAAGATCAATGTGAATAAGTGAGCTTTGGAGCGTCGAATAAACAAGTTGAGGCTCATGACACGCATGCCACAAATCTAGGAAAAAGCGACACTTGGAGGAAAGATTCTAAAACGATCTTTGCATGTAACCTCTGGCTGCTAAAAATAACTCCTTAAAATCTAGGGATGCTTTTTGCATGTTGCTTTTTGCTATTCCAGAAAAAAGCAGCCCATGCATGCAAGTCAAGTTTTCTCGATCTCAATGGAACTGGTCAAACCAACTGCGCATGCAACAACCTACTCAGCTGAGGAGAAAAAATGCACATTTCTAGGAGGGAGCTGGGTTGGTTGTCCAGAGGGATTGCACAATTTATGGGCAGAGCAGCTCACTGTTGCCCAGAATTGTGCAATTTTTGAGCTGAGCAGCCATGTTGGGGGGAATTGCGCAATTTTCTTAGTGAACAGTGACAGGCAGATTTGCGCAATTCTGGAGCCCAGCAGGTTGCTAGACAAAATTGCACAATTTCTAGAGGGAAGGTTGGTTCCTCTCTAGAATTGAGCAATTTCTTGAGGGAGCTGTTTAGCTTGCAGCTGGACCAAGTTTGGAGAAACATGCTGTGAGGGGAATGCAACAAGCCTTGATGCGAAGGCTGGCAATCTGCAAGAAAATCACTGAAGCTTGTGTACTTGACAAGACAAGACATGCTACTGTGAAAGGTTGGTAGGGAGGCTCCAAAACGAAGCTAAGGCAAAATTTTGGAGGGTTGTTGTTGCTGCCACAATAGGTTCCTTTTGATAAAATTTGGAGTTGACTACATTCGACTGTCATATGTCTAGAAGGTCCACTATCAATAACTCATACATTATCATCCTTAAAAGTACTCGTGAGAGCAGAGAAGAAACTTCCATCCATCACTTCTTTTGCTAGCTTGGAGATGTACTTCAAGATGTATCCTGTAGACTCCCAAGAGTCTTGAGACCTTTCTTTATAAGGCTTACCATTGAGAAGAAAGTGTAGATGACTGCTTCTAGATTGTTCTTTAATAAAAATGCCAACAAAGATGTGATCTTCAAACTTCCTTTGTTCACCTTAGCTCTGATATCATGTTGGAAAATCAAGGTATTTGTAGATTAGAGTTGAATTTCCTTTCTTGATAATTACTTGTGATATTAGTTGGCATTTTATTACTAATATTTCTTCTTCATCAAGTAATTACCAGAACAATGAAGATCACAAAGATACAAAGTACACAAGATATAGGCTCCAAGCTAGGGCAAAACCCCTCCAAGGGGAAAACCCAGAAAAACACTTCTTTTCTTATAGAATCAAATCAAAATGAGACCTCAAAGACCCAAAGGCCAAAGTCAAGATTCCTTCCAAGCACCAAGTGAACCCTCCAATAAGATCTCTTCCAAACAAAGTCAAAGTCTTCCAAAGTCAATGAATGTAAAACTCTCCAAAATATGCCCTAATCAAAGTTTCAGTCTTGCAACTTTAGGTCTGTAATTCGACATGCAAATTTCGGTCCCTAGCAACTGCAAAAGCCCTATATTTTTTTGCATGTGTTAGCAGAAATGGGTAGAAAAGATGAATCTTCTTCTTCTTGATTTGCTTCGTCTGCCCTAGCTTTTGCTCTTGAAATGCCTTCTTGTCTTGCTTTAGATTGAACTGATGAAGTGTCCCCCAAATGAGGAAGTCCATTCTATATATACACTTCTCAAGAGGTTGAATATGCCTCTTCTAGGTCAACTTCTCTTTGGCAGCGTGACTTGGTCTTGGCAGACAAATTGACTTCTAGACTCAAAAATAATGATTTTCTTTTGTTACAAGTCCAAATAAGACTACAATACATGACAAAAATTATGAGTTTGAGCATGAAACCCATGCTTGAATAAATAAAAATTCTTTCTCTTTTTATATAAAATATAAGATGTCATGATTACAAAAGTCATTATGAAGACCAAATCTAGTTACATTCTCTAACATTACTGAGAGTTTCAGGACCTTTGAGTCATAGACCACTTGTAGTTTTTGTCTAATAATGTTTATCCCAAGCAATGCGAGCCCTTTTTTTTTTCTTTTTTGGCAACTCTGGAAAGGAAGCTTCATTGAATACATCTTGATCTTATCGAGAATGACTTTGGGGGCGGAAAAAGCAGAAAGAAGATAAATGAGCAGAGTTTGGGAAACATACTTGGGAAGGGTAAAGTGTTCTGCTAGATTTAGGAGTGGAAAGGTCCAATAGGATAGATGGGTTTCGAATTTTTGTAAAAGGTTTACCCAAATGGTTTGCCTTAGAGGGTTGCTGGTGATGGGGGCTCCCAAATATTTGGTCGGAATGAAACTCTTTTAAGAGCTTAGAAGCCTGGATATATGAGTTTGAATGGCCAAAGGAGTGTTGAAAAAAATATTTGAGATTTGGTCAGGTTATAGAAGTTCTAGAAGCTTCAGAGAATGCACTGAGGAGGCGCTTGAGGGTAGAGGCTTCTTTGACTATTGCTGAGGAGGTGCTTGAGATTAGAGGCTTCTTTGGCTTTGGGGATGCCCATAAGCAAGGTTTCATCTACAAATGGTTGGTGGGTGGAGGAATGATTGGCTGATCCTAGAAGGAGACGTCTTAAATGACCCTCATGGAGTGTAACAAAGATTGAGCGCTTGTGACCTTCAACCATTAAGAGAAAAATCTAGGGGGATAGTGGATCTCCTTGTCTAATGCCTCTAGACGATATGGAGGGGGACGAGGTGGAGCCATTGACTAAAATAGAGAAAAATGTTTCGGTGAGAGTGAGGATCTAGTGCAACCATTGTTCTTTAAACCCAAAGGTTGTGAGAGTGTGGAAGATCTATTTCCAGGTGAGTTTGTCAAAGGCTTTGGACATGTCAAGTTTAATCTGCATGCTTGGGGTTTTGTTGGACTTGAGAGAGTGGATGTGCTCATGAGCCAGGATTATACTATCCATTATTTGCTTGCCTTCCATGTATCTTGTTTTCTCTTGAGATATTAACAAGTGAAAAATGGGTTTGAGTCTATTGGCGATAAACTTGGAGATGATTTTGTAGATAACATTTCAGAGGGCTATAGGGCGATAATTAGGAGAGTTGGCGCCTGAGGATATAGGGATGAGAGTGATGAAGGTTACATTAAAGGGTTGCTATAACTATGGGGAATACCCTCTCCTTGATGTGGTATTTATTGATTGAGCAAATAGATCAAATACAAAGCAATCTGTCTCTTGAGAACATAGATGTTTTCCTGCTAATCTAGCCTAGACTTGCCCTGGAAAAACCTTGATCACAACTCCTAAATCCTAGTGCACTTGTGATCTCCTATTACTTAGGACACAAGCTCTCTGCGCTCTCCACAAACAAGGCTCTCTCACAACCTGCGATCTTTGTCTTGTCACAAACCTTTGTGCACAAAACAATTGTCTAATCCTCGTGCCTTCATCCTTCTTTTATAGATTCGATACATGCTATAATAGGAAATATAAAAATGTGGAACTTGATTTGTGATTGACTAGTTAACTGAGTTGAAATGGTTCTCTCACCAATTATCACTGGAGTTATAACTCGTCCTTCCTTTAATCAAACACTGAACTACTAATTGCCACCTTGTTCTATAGCCAAACTGATGAAGGCTCCACTTAATTGAAGCTCCAACTCTACACATGCTAACTTGATGATTATTCTAGTAAACTGGAAGTAACTCATCCTAATTGAATTCTAACACATGAGGACAACTCAAGGTCTTCACTGGCTAAGACACAAGCCAGAAGACCTTGCTCGCTACATTTTCAACAGCCCCTCTTAGCGAGGAAGGTACTTATGGAAGAACCTCGTCTTCCAATATCTGTCTTCATCACTACCATGTTATTCGCTTCTGCAGTTGCTCCCTCTGAACTAGAAGAATTCCTTACTTCCTTTTGAAGAATTTGATTTGAAGACCTATTCTTTCCAACCATGCTCTGCGAGTCTATCACATCAGTCATAAGTGCCATGTATGCCATATACCTCTTTGGTTGCTTCTTCTGGTTGAAGGTGATATTGGAAGATCCAATTCTCTCATGATCTCCTTTAAACAAATCTTGTATCCACTTGGCTCGAACTCTCCCTATACTGGGAGTTACGGACTAGGTGGCTGCTTCCATTCACCCTGGGCCTTGGTCCTCATCCTGCTTGTCGACCCAACTGCCAACTAGCCTAGACTCAAACTGAGATATTGGTTGAGGCTCCATCTTGAGAGCTCTGTCATGCTCTCGCTCAATTATCACTTTTCCCCTTTGAGAACTTGCTTCCTTGCTGCTCAAGGCTGTGCTTGTCTCTACTTGCAGCTTGTCTCTACCTGCAACTTGTAGAGATTCTTCACCGTTACACATATCTGCTTCTTACATCCAAAAGCTAAGTGCTGGAGGTAAGCCTTAACTATGCTAAAGGTGACATCATAACCCTTGTCGTCAAGGGTAGCTACCGAAACAAGATTCTGCTTTAATCCTGGAACATGGCGGACATCTCTGAGATGAAGATAATTACTTGACTCCCCCTGAAAACTAATAATGCCAATTCCACTGGCTGGATACATGCCATCATCTCCTAGCTCAATCTGAAACTGCTTGTCCTTCTCCTTCAGGTGGCTAAAATTCTTTTTGTTCCCGGTCATGTGGAAGGATCCTCCTAAATCAATATACCTTAGACAGCCATCTGCTGCGCTTGCCATGCAAGCTATCAATGAGAAATCTTTCTCAAACTGGGCAGAAAATGCATCTACCTCAGATGATGTAGCTACATGATCCTCACTGGACTCCTTATTCCACTTAGGACACTTAGTGGCACAGTGTCCAAACTCATGGCAATGGAAGCACTTGATCTTGGTTAGATCCTTCTTCTTGCCCTTCTGACTTGACCCGGCCTCTCCTTGGCCCTTCTTTCCCTTGGCCTTGCCTTCCAGGGTAAGGTTCTCCTCGTGGACTGTCGTAATTGATCTACCATCTCTAGTCCCTCTCCGGATCTCTTCCTGAATGTAATCAGTCCAAAACCATTTCCAATTGGGAAAATTCTCTCTACCTCTGACAACATCCTGGAAACCAATACCAAGACGTGTGAAGTCCCAGTAATGCCAAACTCAAAAGGTCATGATCAGATACAATCATGCCCACTCCACCCAGTTCATCTCACACTTGAGTGAACCTTGACAAATATGTGATGATGGGCTCATCCTTGCTCATCCGGATACTCCTCTGCTTCTCCTTAAGAACAAGATTCCTGGTATCACTGGAACTCTGATATAGTTCTAAAATAATTTTTAACATCTCATAAACTGACTTCTTGTAATGGATATGAGGAACTATATGATCTTTGACCCCTTCTAGAATAATCCTCCTTGCCTTCATATCATTCTTAGTATGCTGGGTCAACTGTTGGGGATCTTGTGTTGGTGGTATAGCCTGCTTCACAAATTCTCCCATGCTATTATCCTCCAAAACTATCATGATCCTCCTTTCCATGGAACGAAGTTTGATGCTCTCTCTAAACAGTGGTCTGTTCTCCACCCTTGGAATGCCATTTTGCTTCTCAGAGAGCTCTCCAACTCCTGTGAACTAGGGCTGATTCACTAGCTCTCTTTGCTTCCCTATAGTCCTTCAAAGTTCAGCTCCAATAATTCTGCCTCTCCTACAAGTCTTATAGTCCTTCACAAGGCTCAATGGACACCTTCTAGTAGCCCTCCAATCTGTTCTTAAGCTGCCACTAAACCTGTCTCAAATTGGACACCATCAATCTAGCAAACCATCCAGATGAAAGGACATACATACCTCTTGAAGGAAGACTTCTTTCCTCTCTGAAACACCTCCAATCTGGCTTGTGTGAATTATGGTTCTGGTTATGACTACATGTAGCAGCTTCTACAGCCGTCCTACTCGGCCTCCAACCCACCTGCAGAACTGCCCTCTCCTCTCTTCTACCTAGCCCTGCTTCTGCGCTGACCTTGAGACTTACTTGGCCCCTGTTCCAGATCCTAGTTAGACATTATGGCCCTCCAATACTAGGCTACAGGAGCTCGGCCTCTTCCCAAAAATTGGACAGAACTTGCGACCAGTTTTTGAGAGAATTGGCACCCAAGACTGTGCACAGATCTGCCCTCAATGTCTGCCTGCAACTTCCCTAATCTCGGCCTTCCTAAAGCACAGAAAGAACCCAAAACAACTTGTCCTCCTCTTGAAAAGACTCCTATAGCGGCTGCAGCTACCTCAGATCAGATATCTTTCCTGTACGATGAATGCACACTTGTGATGAATTTGTTTATTCACACTCTGATACCATGTTGAATTTCCACGAAAATTCTGCAACTGCTATGATGAACAATCTGAAACTAATTTCTTTTCACCAAGACACAGAATTTCTCAACACACAAGCAGCGGAATAATCATAGAGCTAAAGAAAGTCACACAAGAGACACAATTATTTTTTCTAGGGAAACCCAACTAGGACAACCCTCTCTTTGATGTGGTATTTATTGAATGAGAAAATAGATCAAATACAAAGCAATCTGTCTCTTGAGAATAGAGATATTCGCATGCTGATCCTAGACTTGCCTTGGAAAAACCTTGATCGCAACTCCTAAATGCTAGCGCACTTGTGATCTCCAATTACTTAGGTCACGAGCTCTCTGCGCTCTCCACAAACAAGGCTCTCTCACAACCTGTGAGCTCTGTCTTTACACAAACCTTTGTGCACAAAACAAACAAAACAATTATCTAATCCTCGTGCCTTCATCCTTCTTTTATAGATTCGATCCATGCTATATTAGGCAAGTTTACAAATTTAGAGCTTGAGTTGTGATTTACTAGTCAACTGAGTCGAACTGGTTCTCTCTCCAATTATCATTGGAGTTATAACTCGTCCTTCCTTCAATCAAACAATGAAGACTAACTCGCTCTAATCGAACTACTAACTGCCACCTTGTTCTGTAGACAAACTGATGAAGACTCCACCTTATTGAACCTCCAACTCTACGCATGCTAACTTGATGATTATTCCATTAAACTGGAAATAACCTCATCGTAACTGAAGTCTAACATATGAGGACAACTTGAGGTCTTCACTGGCCATGGCACATGTCTGAAGACCTTGCTTGCTACATTTTCAACAATTTCTTTGAGTAAAAGCTCATTCTGCCCTGTGGTGAAGATTCTGGGTATGTTGCTGATGACTTTCCTTATGGCTGGCCTTTTGTCAAGGATGGGCTCAGTCAGAAGAGTTTGAAAGTGGTTCAACAGCTCGTGAGTGATGTTCTCATGACTTTCAACTTTCAGATTGGAAGCTGTTTTGATACTTGAGATTTGATTATTTTGCTGATGGTTGATGATTGATCTATGCAAAAATCAAAGTGTTTTCTTGCCTTCTTGCAACCATTGGACTCTTGATTTTTCTTTCAAAGTATCTTCTTGCCTCAGATGTTCTTCAAGTTTAAGGGAGACAGTTGTTTCCCGATGATTTAGATCCTCTGTTTTACCTTCTGTGATGATAGTTTGTTGAATTTTAGCTATCTCTTTCTCTAAAAGAGTCCCATGTTTGTGTATATTACCAAAGTTGGTTATATTCCATTCCCTGATTTTTTGCTTGGTGAATTTAAGTCGCTCTTGGAAGTGAAACTTTGCTGTTCCAGTAAATATATTAGAGTCCCTCCACCAGTTCCCCATTTCAGGGAGGAAGTCATGGTGCTTGAGCTACAAGGCTTCAAGTTTGAAGGGCTGATCATCTAGTTCATCGATAATTGAAAAGGCCAATGGTTTGAGCCATGGCTTGGCAAGATAGTGGTCTCGAAATTGGTATTCGAGATCAATGGGTATTCTATTATGAGGAATCTATCCAGCCTGGAGGCGATTTGAGTGTTACCTCCTCTATAGTTACAAGTATGAATACCATTGTGAGTGCTAAGATCTACTAGATGAGAGCTGTCGATGAAACCATTAAAGAGCAAGCTTTCTTCATCTAGGCGGCAGGTTCCTCCTTTTTTTCTTTGAGATTTTTAATCATGTTAAAACTCCTCCTACAATCCAGAATTTGTCTCCAATAATATGACGAGCCTTTTGGAGATTTTGGAGAAAGACTTTTTGTCCCAAGGAGGGTTTGGACCATAGAAATTAGAGATATGACATTGGGTGGCTAAAGCCAGTGGTCTGGAATCTTGCAGATAGAATTCTTGGGAGAGTGAAGGAAGGGTTCCAGATTATAGCTAATCCTCCTGAGGCTCCTATAGTGTCTCGGGCTATGTAATCATTGTTTCACTGGATAGTCTTGACTCTTGAGAAAGGTTTGAAGAGTTTCTACAGAGCATTTTGTTTCCTGAATCATGAGAACATCTGGATGTTCAAACTTGATTTTATATTTTAGGAGTCTGTGCTTGGATTTGCCATTCAGATCCTGAATTTTCCAAGTGATGACTTTCATTGAGAATGGTGGGAGGGTTGGAAGATGGCATCCATGGTGGTTGCCCACCCAGAATTAACTAGGAAGTCACCTAAGGCTTGCAGGAGCTGACTGTTGCTTTTTCTTCCTTTTTCTGTTTGGTTCTTTTGGATGATTTCCTTGGTCCTTAGAGCATTTCTTTTTGTGCCATGAGAAACAAAAGAGGGATGGAGGAGTGGGGAGACACCTGATTCTTGAGCTTGTCGTAGCAGAGATTCTTGCTTTTTGATGTAGGCTCAGGCTATAAGTTAAACTTGGTCATCAAGGATGGTAGCTGTGTCTTTATTGTGCCATTCCTCCGCTAATGTCTGTAGGTCGATACCATGTAGTTCCATGGCTTCAATCTCCTCAGCGTCTGATTGGTCTAGGATATTCTCCTCCATTTCCAAGTCTTCCAGCTGTTTCTGCTCAATGGTGTGGTTGTGCTGTTCTTGTGCAATCAGATGAAAGGGCAGACTCGTTTGGCCCAGTTCTCTTTTTTGGTGATGCTTTGTTTCTTGTGATGGTTCTTGATCTAAGAGCTGTTGGAACTTGGAGCACTACAAATTGCTTGTGCTTTTCACCAGTGTTCGAGGTTGGTGCAACCATTCCTTTTTTGCCAGTTTTTCTTTTGTTCACCACTTTAGTGAGAACCCTTCTGAGTCTTGAGATATGGCAATTGGAGCATTAATATTCATGACATTTATGACAACGGAATAATATCTGCTCATAATCAATTGACTGTTCCCAGCTTTCGTCCTCACTGCTTAGCAATATACTGGCTGGAAGTGGCTGTGAGAGGCAAGGCAGGCACAGAGACGCGCGTAGGAAGCGTATCTTTTGTGCTTGGTGGTGTCAGAAATCATTACAAATATACCAATTGAATTTCCAATGCCTGCTAGGATGTCATGCTCCCAGTATTCCTGCAGCAGGGAATATAACCTAATCCATACTAGCGCTGAGGAGAAGTCCTCTCTCTGGGTCCAATTTAGGAGTCCAAGGTTTCATGGAGAGGCCTTTTGAGTTCATGAAATACGGCCATACGGCCATCCCTTGAAGATTCTATTCCTGTCATCTATATTGTAGAAGATTGATTTAAAAAGCCATTTGGAGCCTAGTTTTAGTTCTAGGTCTCGTTTGAGTACCCAATTTTTCTGCATCAAAGTTATCAGAGTCCTTTCTGATCCCAACACATTTGCAGATAATGGCGTATTCCCTCACGTGCTCTATCTTTGCCCCCAATTTTCTGGAGTAATCTCCATGAGGGGTGCTTTTGTCCTTTGTGGCAAGAAAGGACCCACTCCATTGATTGCAGGGTCTGTTTGCTTTCCTGATTCTGCAGCAGAGGACTTGGGGCATTTACTGTCAGAGTGTGATTGCTGAGGGACCACACAGTTTTTTGTATGCCTTGCGTTTGTTTTTCTTGATCGGTTCATTTTTGTCGCTACAATATTTCAGGAGGAGAGGCTACCTCCTGTGCCCCCCCATGGGGGTGCCATGATACAGAATAGAGGACGAGTGCAGAGGTTGCAGAAACCCTAGAGAACTTCAGAGCCACCAAGCCCATCTCGTTTCCAACTATTGTTGAAATTGGAGTTTGAATCATTTTAAATAGGTGAAAATCTGTTCTTAACTTGTGGAGGCTGCTGCTTGTTTCTTTTATTTCCAGGAATTACCACAATATAGATTATGATTTAGACAATCCCTTATTCTATACTATGAAACCTTGGTCTTATACATTCTATGGGTGTAAACTATAAGATATATGTTATATTTTCTGAACCATGGTAAGCAGACGAACTGTTAAAATGTGGCACTGTTGATAATATCGGCGATATTCCAAAATATCGCGATATTTTCGGCAAAACTATATATTGCCCGAGAAAATATCGCGATATTTTGAAAATATTGGCAAAATAGTGCCATATTTTGAATTATCGGCAAAATAGGGCCATATTTTGAAAATATCGGCTATGTTTAAAAATCTGAAAAAAATTGATTTTTTATGCTTACCGATATTTACCGATATTTTGCTGATATTTTCGCCGATATTGCTGATAAGATGTTTTCTGGACCCTCGCCGATATTTTGCCGATACTGATATTATCAACACTGGTTAAAACTTCTTACTGCTTTCTCTTTAAGTCTGAACTAAAACCAGGTACAGGCAAAATACAACATGCTAATTAACTGCTCACTGCTCACTGCTGAACTGAATAATTATTTTATACCCTTGCCTTTTCCTTTTAGACCAGTAGGTAGAGTAGGTGCAGTAAATCTGGAAATATGCATGATAGTGCTTCAACTGGAGATGATTGGAGACATTCAAGCATGCATCCTCCTAGAGATCTCTGCCTTAACTGGTCTGCAAGTTCCTTGACTTAAAAAAGACCCTAACCTAAGGTGTCTTGAATTAGAGTGCACAAAATGATTGAATGCATGCATATTTATTTTCAAGCCAACTGCACCTTTGTTATGAACATAAATATATATAAAATAATAAAAATAATAACTCATAATTAAATAATAATTGATAATTAATGAAAGGAATAATAACCTATAATTAATGAGGAGAAATATGAAAGGACATGAACCAGCTAAAAGACATGACTCTTAATGAAAAATCTTTATTTTCCAAATATTTTGGATATCTACTTGTTGAGCCAGACTTAGTTATCACATTTGGTATGAGAGCTTCATTTTCTACTCCCAACTTTTGGCCACACTCCCATTCAGACCTTGTCTGATCAGGTCTCTTGGCCAACCCCATTTCCCAGAGTTTCTCTGATTTCCTCAGGTCTTACCACTCTCTGGTGCTTGGGCATTGAAAAATAAGAATTTCTGTTACAAATGTAAGCTACTGCGCTGGAAATTTGAAGATAAGAACAAAAAAATGGAAAGATATAACCTGTCAGTATCACAGGAAATCTGAATTACAGTCAAGGTTACATTGCTGCAAATTGGGAAAAAATTTCAAGTTCTTAAAGCCTAGAACGAGAACAAAAATATTGAAAAAACAGAGGTTACCAATTAGTTGTTCAAATCATGGGTACTGTAAGGCATCTCTATGTTCTGTTGGATTTTCTATGCAAGAGTGCAATAGATACAATTTTATGCCAGATAATCTTGTTCTTGGAGGATATTTGTCTAAGTCACTAGGTCATGGTATTCGTCAATTGAAAGACCTATAAGAAGAAAAGAGATTTAAGGGTTTTCCCTTCAAGAGGAGGGGTTTTGGCCCTAGCTTGCAACCTAGTCACTGTTCTTATTGTTTTAGTCACTATTTGATGTATTTCACACTGTAATAATAAGGAACAAAGCTAATAAGGAAAAAGGTAACACAAACAATTATCAAGTTAAAGAGAATTAACATACATTCTGCCTTTTTGAATTCTCAACATGGAACCAAAGCTAAGGTTATCTAAGGGCATCATGAAGATCTCCTCTACCGTGAAGAAGTTCATCAAGAAGATTGCAAGCCATCTCAAGAAAGATATTAAGGAAGCATGGAATTTCTTATTTTCTACAAAGACGGTATCAATCAAAGAAAGGGATGAAAGTCTCTTCTCGACTCTCTTTGGCATGGGTAATTGATAATGGTGCATCAAGCCACATGACTGGCCATTCCAATCGATTGAAGACCTTATCAAAAGGTAAATCCGCTTATTCAGTGCAAGAGCTATCCCTTGAAAGGTATTGCATCAACCTCCATAAAGTTGGAAGACGAAAGCAACATTCACCTCAACAACATTTTATTTGTTCAAGGTTTGCACAAGAATTTACTTTCTGTTTCAAGTCTAGAAGATAAGGGTGATAAAATAACCTTCATTGATGGAAAGGGCGTTGTTTGGGGAAAAGATCAAGAATAGATCAAGCCAAAGTTATTGGCATTCTAGAAGGGAGACTCTACAAACTGATATCTCCTATGGCCCAAGGCCTAGTTCACATTGAAATTAGTCCATGTTAACTTCGACATCGAAGATTTGGTCATCTACATTCCAAAATCCTTCCAACTCTAAGCTCCATAGTGGATGGAATTCCTAATCTGAAGGAGGACCATGAAGGTGTCTGTAAAGGGTGTGCATTGGGTAAGAATACCAAGAGACCATTTGGAAGCAGTGCTTCAAGGTCAAAAGAAATATTGGATCTCATTCACATTGATGTATGTGGTCCTGTGACTCCTAAATCACTTGGACGTCATCTATATTATGTCACATTTATAGATGATCATTCAAGAAAGGCCCGAGTTTACTTAATGGAAACCAAGGACGAAGTATTTACAAAATTTCAAGAATTCAAAGTTGAAGTGGAGAACCTTACAAAAAGAAGAATCGAGATACAAAGATTTGATAATGGAGGAGAATATACATCCAAAGAGAGTATAGCATTCTATAAGGAGTCTGGGATTAAGAGGGAGTTGGTAGTCCCATATAATCCCGAACAAAATAGAGTTGCAGAAAGAAAGAATAGATCCATTGAAGAAAGTGTAAAAACAATGTTACACGATCAGGATCTACCTAGGTTTCTGTGGGGAGAAGCCACGAAGATAGTTGTTTACATTCAAAATCGAAGTCCCCACAGATCTCTAGACAACAAAACTCCAGAAGAATTGTTCACGGGAAAGAAGCCATCTATAGATCATCTTCAGATCTTTGGGTGTCTTGTATATATCCATATACCAAAGGACAAAAGAAAGAAGGTGGATCCTTCCGGCATGAAGGGAACATTTGTTAGGTATAGCAACTCATCAAAAGCTTATAGGATATACATGAAAAATGGACATCACATAGAAGTCAGTTGTGCTGTCATATTTGATGAGAGCATAACCTTCAAGAAATCAAAGGAACTTTCCATAGATTCTGATGATGAAGAACTTCTGATATTTGAGGAGGAAGTTGACCAAGGGAAAGAAGAATCACACCATGAAGAAGAAGGTCCCAGTGAACCTGTTCAACATGTGGTCATCCCTGAAACAAGGAAAAGGCCTAATTGGTTGAAATCTATGCTACTTGATGGCATGATGCAAAAGGTCATGGACCAACGACATGCTCATTTAGAGAAAGCAAGAAACCCAAGAGATATTTTGGATTTGTTGCATGCATGACAAAATTGATAGAATCAGAACCGTCCTCCTTTGAAGAGGCTGTAAATAATCGAGAATGGAAGGATGTCATGAATGAAGAGTATCAATCTATAATGAAGAATGGAGTTTAGGAAATCATACCTAGGCTCGAAGGCAAATCTATGGTTACCTTTGGAAGAGCCTATATATAGAGAGGAACTCATCCTCCATTAGACACACACACTCATCTCATTCTATGTGAAGAAGTGGAAGGAGAAAGGTCGAAGAAGGTACAAACAGGAAGTCGAAGAAGTCAAAGGGCTTGGGCTAGTTCTCTCTCTTGTAAAAGTCAAAGTTAGGGATTTTGCGCTGGGACTATCTCTAGTTTGATCTTGAAGGGAAGAGAGAAGGAAAGGCAAGCGAAGGTCACTTAGGGCATCTCATTAGCCCTAAGTCTCAAGGAAAGGCAAGCAAAGGGAAGGAAAGGCTATTTGCGGGAGATCGAGGTCTCTAGAAAGAGCAACAATGGTTGCAATAGTTGCCGGAAGACAGAATTTCAGATCTACAGTGGGATGTCGAAGTGATTGCGGCAGGAGGCTGAGTTGATCTTGATCTTGGAGGGTATTTGTCTGAGTCACTAGGTCATGGTATTCGTCAATTGAAAGATCTATAAGAAGAGAAAAGATTTAAGGGTTTTCCCCTCAAGAGGATTGGTTTTGGCCTTGGCATGCAGCCTATATACTGTGTCACTCTTCTTATTGTTTTGGTAGCTGTTTGATGTATTTCACACTGTAATAATAAGGAACCAAGTTAATAAGGCAAAAGGTAACACAAACAATGATCAAATTAAAGAGAATTAACATACTTTCTGCACTATTAATTCTCAACAAATTATACTTGTCGAATGAGGTGAAATAACCGAAGGGACACACCCCTTCATACGCTGGGCCGACTTGACTTTCCTGATCCTGACTTGTCACTTCAAATATTATTTTTTTCATAATTCTTCTAGGCTGACTTGAAAACCATTTAGCCATATGGGAATACCTCCTGATGCTCCACAAAAGTCAATGCTCCCTCTTAGTGAGGGAGGTATTGTCCTTAGCTGATAGCATGTTTCCGCTTAGTTGAAATTTATCCTTTACAAGGAAATTTCATGAGCTTGCTATATTGATGTAGTGTCTCCTCACATGCGCATCTATAAATATAGATCACTCAGGCAATGTGAGTAACTCGGGCCATTTACCCTTGGCCAAATCAACTTGGCCTAGCGAAATCAGCATGGCTTCTCAGTTAAATGTATCCATCTCCCTTGGTCAAATTAGCATGACCTAGTCAAATCAACATGACTTCTCAGGGCATGGTCTACCCCTAGCCTATTCACCCCTAGCCAAATCAGCATGGCCCAGCCAAATCAACATGGCTTCTTCGATGAATTTATCATTCTTCCCTTGTCAAATCAACATGACCCTATGGATGCCAATTCTACATGGATCTGATGGAAGAATGTTTGTCCCATGCTACAATTTCCCTGGGCCATTCACCCCTAGCAAAATCAGCATGGCTTCATGGGTAAATGTGTCAATTTCTCCTACTCAAATCAACATGACCTTAGCCAAATTAGCATGATTGTATGGGAGAAAGTCTACGTCAATCTTGTAAGCATCAATACTCTAGGTTGTTCACCCCTAGCTAAATCAGCATGGCCCAATGGGTCAATGTATCATTCTTCCCTAGTCAAATCAGCATGACCCTGTGGGAGAATGTTTGCCCGATCTTGCAAAGACATCAACACTCCCTCTCAGCGAGGGAGACATTCTGCATCACGCCAAGCTTGTCTCTGAAGTATACAAACTTTGCTCTAGACAGAGGCTTGGTGAGAATGTCCGCAATCTGCTCGTCTGTGGATATGTATTGGAGTGTTTCACTACCCCCTTCTGCACCATGTTTGAGACCATATCCAATTGTAGCACACAGGAACCTCAACACATGCTTTGTCGCGTGCCTCGACTCAACCATAAATTGGCCAACGCTTCACTGGATCAAATACCACAATTGCTTTCTAGTCACCCTAGCTGGGTGCTCCCTTTGACACTGAAACAAATCCTCCTGTGGCAATTCTCGCTGCTCCTTTTGTCACGGAAGCAAGTCTTCTTACCACTGTTGCTCCATATTTCACTGAAGCATACCCCGCTATGTAGCATGGTCCCCTCATAGAAGTAAAACTGCTCCTAGATACCTCTCATCTCTTAGCATCTAGTTTGACAATATTAACCAATGACATTTTCTTCCCCTCATAGAAGTAAAATTGCTCCTAGATACCTCCTATCTCCTAGCATCTAGTTTGACAATCTTAATCCATGACATTTTCTTGGAAGGCTTCCCCTTCCACTTTGCCTCACTATTTGCTCCCCTTGAACTATAAGCTCTTCTGGTCATCTGGCATGGTCCAAGGTGTTAAAATTTGTGTACCAGAGGACAAGTGGTTCCTTAAGGCTTTGATCTTTGGCCTAGGGAAAAGTGTCCAAATTTATCTTTTACTTTTTTCCTAAAGTGACTTTATAAGTGGTAAAGTCAATTTAATTTAAAAGTGACTTTATAAGTGGTAAAGTTACATTCTAATTTAAAAGTGACTTTATAAGTGGTAAAGTTACATTCTAATTTAAAGGTAACTTTATTAAAGTCAATGAAGA
This sequence comes from Pinus taeda, assembly GCA_000404065.3. NCBI lineage: Eukaryota > Viridiplantae > Streptophyta > Pinopsida > Pinales > Pinaceae > Pinus > Pinus taeda. Next base: position 266,714 of record APFE030076110.1, on the reverse strand, counting down.
ATTAGAAAGTGAAAAAGTGACTGGAATTAAAAGGCTAAGTGGATCTTTATTTAAGTGGGTGAGTTAAAAAATATAAAGTGAGAATTAAATGCACATTTATTCTCATCCCTAGATCTAAATGAATCTCAGCCATTAGACCTTAGGGCAACCCAAAAGGTCATCTAGAGAATAAAAGGAGAAGAGAAGAGGAAAAGATCAATTTATTCTTTCATGGGCATTTGAGAGAAAGAGAAGAGAGAGAAAGGAGAAAATTTTTGAGCAGTCAGGAAGTGAAGGAGAGCAGCAATAAGACATTTCAACAAATTTTGGCAGCAACATTTATTGGCATGCATCCCAGGGAAAAATTGTATAGTAGGAAAAAGGCACAGATATCGCGGAAGAGGGACAACAACAAGGGCACAAATTTCAAGGCAGATTTGGGCATGAATTTCGAGGCAGCTGTATTGCTGAAATCTGTACGGTTTGTACAACAAGATTTGGACATGTTTTTCGAGGCTGGGCGACAACATTCAATGTTGTTTTATTGCTTGAAAATTTCTGTTTTCGCTGTTTGCTGATTGACATGATTTTTGAGGTGGAGTTCAAGCACGAAAATCGAGATAAGTTGTAATTTGTGGTTGCTGGAGTTTTTATTGTGTATTTCATTTTCCAGTAAAAGCATTTTCAGAAAAAAGAAGAGCTCTCAAATTGGTTTTCTGCAAGGGTTGTAGGGGGTTTTTCCAGGGTCACATTGACCAAAAATCATTGTGTTATTTTCTCTGTGGCTGTCATAATTTTGTTGTGTTTTATTTATGTAATTTCAGCTGTTGTGAAATCTCTAAATTTGTGTTTTCAGAAAATTATTGCCATTTCCAGATTTTAGAATTTTTATCATGCTTGGATTTAAAACTAAATGCATGGAGTGATAAGGAAAACTGATAACCAGAGTGGGGTTTGAAATTTCTTCATGGTATCAGAGCTTGGTTGGCCGAAAGGTGCAGTTTGGGACAACAAAGTGAAAATTACAGCACGCTGATTTTTACACGGAAAACAAAAACCTTTACAATAGATTTGAAAATTTCAGTTTGGTAGGACAGTGAAACCTGTCTTTGGGTTTGAGAGTTGAAGACAGGTTGGATGGGCAAAACAACTAGTGTATGGAATGAGAGAATCCAAAGCATCTTTGAGGAAGCAGAAGTCTGGGGCATTATGGTAAATACCAAACAGAACCCAGTAGTAGTACTTGCTGACCCTATACAGTTGGCAGAGTTTAACAAAAAGAATGCTAAGGCAAAACGATTGATTCTGGAAGGAATCAAAGACCATGTCATTCTTCATGTGAAAAGAAAGACTTATGCACATGAGATGTGGACAACCTTGACCAGTCTTTACCAAAGCTCAAATGAAAACAGAAAAGTGGTCCTAAAGGAGAAACTGAAGGCCATTAAAATGGTTAACATTGACAGTGCTATAACATACTTCACAAAGATCACTTCAGTGAGAGACGAGTTGGCAGTTGTAAGTGAGATCATTGCACCCACTGAGTTGGTGAGGATTGTAGGTTTTAACCCGGTACAAAAATTACTTGCATACGAATTCTAAAACACACAAAATAAATAATGCGAGAGCATAAAACACATAAAACACATATACACAGAGATTTTCCCCTGGATCCTAAAACTGAGACTACAAACTTTATTTTTCATTATGTTCCTTTCAATATTATAATACACATTTATACATGCCGAAGCATCCAATACCATGGATCGAAAACCATCGTGTCCAAACCATGGACCGAAAACTATCGCGTCCAAAACCATGTGCGAAAAACATGCACAAAACCTGCACCCCTCAAACCCTTTGTGACTCTGTCCGCTACACAATCGATGCAATGAAAGAGGGGCTCTGCCTCCCTTCTAACCCCTCAGTTAACTACGAGGGCTAGTCGTGGAAAGAATATAACACAACCCAACATTCTCCTACTTGTTTTCTTTCCATAGGAGGCTAGAAGAGAGCTTAGTCATTTATCCAGCCTTGCATACGAATTCTAGAACACACAAAATAAACAATGCGAGAGCTAAAACACATATACACAGAAATTTCCCCCTGGATCCCAAAACCGGGACTACCAACTTGATTTTTCATTATGTTCCTTTCAATGTTATAATACATATTTATACATGCCGAAGCATCCAATACCATGGATCGAAAACCATCGTGGCCAAAACCATGGACCGAAAACCATCGCGTCCAAAACCATGTGCGAAAAACATGCACAAAACCTGCACCCCTCAAACACTTTGTGACTCTGCCCGCTATGCAATCGACGCAACGAAAGGGGGGCTCCGCCTCCCTTCTGACCCCCCGATTAACTACGTGGGCTAGTCGTGGAAAGAATATAACACAACCCAACATTCTCCCACTTGTTTTCTTTCCATAGGGGGCTAGAAGAGAGCTTAGTGATTTATCTAGCCTTGCATACGAATTCTAAAACACACAAAATAAACAATGTGAGAGCATAAAACACATACAAAGAGATTTCCCCCTGGATCCCAAAACCGGGACTACCAATTTGATTTTTCATTATGTTCCTTTCAATGTTATAATACATATTTATACATGCCGAAGCATCCAATACCATGGATCGAAAACCATCGTGTCCAAAACCATGGACCGAAAACCATCGAGTCCAAAACCATGTGCGAAAAACATGCACAAAACCTGCACCCCTCAAACCCTTTGTGACTTTGCCCGCTACGCAATCGATGCAACGAAAGGGAGGCTCCGCCTCCCTTCTAAACCCTCGGGGGGCTAGTCGTGGAAAGAATATAACACAACCCAACATTCTCCCACTTGTTGTTTTCTTTCCATAGGGGGCTAGAAGAGAGCTTAGTCATTTATCCAACCTTGCATACGAATTCTAAAACACACAAAATAAACAATGCGAGAGCATAAAACACATATACACAGAGATTTTCCCCTGGATCCCAAAACCGGGACTACTAACTTGATTTTTCATTATGTTCCTTTCAATGTTATAATACATATTTATACATATCGAAGCATCCAATACCATGGATTGAAAACCATCGTGTCCAAAACCATGGACCGAAAACCATCGCGTCCAAAACCATGTGCAAAAAACATGCACAAAACCTGCACCCCTCAAACCCTTTGTGACTCTGCCCGCTACGCAATCGACGCAACGAAAAGGGGGCTCTGCCTCCCTTCTAACCCCTCGGTTAACTATGTGGGCTAGTCGTGGAAAGAATATAACACAACCCAACATTCTCCCACTTGTTGTTTTCTTTCCACAGGGGGCTAGAAGAGAGCTTAGTCATTTATCCAGCCTTGCAACGCCCATTGTTTCTCTACACCAAGAGAACTTCTCAGAGTTCACAGATTTTGTCAATGCATCTGCATTATTCTTCAAAGTGTCCACCTTTACCAATAGTTCCTTTTTGTCTTCTATCATATCCCTCACAAAGTGATATTGAACATCAATGTGCTTTGTCTTTGAATGATTTGCAGGGTTCTTTGCCAAAAAAATTGCACTTTGGCTGTCACAGTCTATCCTTATAGCTCCCTGTACTTAGCCCATACTTGAACACAATCTCTGCAACCAAACTACTTCCTTGCTTGCATGAGTGGCTGCCATGTATTCTACCTCTGTAGTTGATAGTGTCACTACAGATTGTTTCTTACTCATCCAACTGACATCACCTCCAAATAGGTTAAACACATACCTACTTGTAGATTTTCTTTGATCCAGATCTCCAACCTAGTTTGCATCAACAAAGCCACGAATATCCAACACTCTATCCAATCTTGGTCTTCCTTGGTAGCACAAACCATAAAAACTAGTGCCATGCAAATACCTGAAAACTCGCGTCACTGCTGTCCAATGCTCCTTCCCTGGTTTTGACATAAACCTGCTCAATACTCCCACTTGCATGGGCAATGTCTGGTTTAGTACAGACCAACACATATATCAGGCTACTGACTGCACTTACATATGGAACACGGGACATGTCCTCTTCCTCTTCTTGTGTCTTGGGACACTGTTCAACAGATAACTTTACACCTACAGGAATAGGAATCTTCATCGGTTTACTATCTTGCATATTAAATCTCTGCAATATTGTCTCGACACACTTCCTCTGGTTTAACCAAAGCTTCCTCTTTGTCTGATTTCATTTAATTTCCATGCCCAAAATATAGTTTGCAGCACCAAGATCTTTCATGTCGAATTTGGAGGACAAATGGGTCTTCAAATCCTGGATAATTTCTTTGTCATTTCCAACTAGCAACATATCATCCACATACAAGAATAGATAATAACACGGTCACCAATCAATTTAAAATACACAGTGATTTGCTTTGCTTCTGGTGAAGCCAAGTCCCCTTATAAATGTATCAAATTTTCTGATGCCACATCCTTGGTCACTGTTTTAACCCATACAAAGATTTCTTTAACTTGCATACCAGTTCTTTCTTACCCTTCACCGCAAAGCCTTCAGGGTGCTTCATGTAGGTCTCCTCTTCGAGATCCCTGTGAAGAAATGCTGTCTTCACATCCATTTGTTCTACATCAAAATCAAAAGCAGCAACAACAGATAAAAGTAATCTAATAGAAGTTACCTTCGCAACAAGAGAAAAAATATCACCAAAATAAATTCCCGGCACCTAGAAATAACCTTTTGCTACCAACCGAGCTTTGTATTTCTCCACATTTCCTTCTGCATTTGTCTTTTTCTTGAACACCCATTTGCTGCTAATGGGTTTCCTTCTAGCCGACAACTCCACCAGATCCCAAGCCTCATTTTTGTGCAAAGATGCCATTTCATCTACCATGGCCTCTTTCCAAAGTTTTACATCCTTTGAATCCACTGCTTCCTTCACAGTTTTGGGATCATCATCAGTAATAGATAAAGCAAAATTTGAACAGAAAGCAGATGGACTATACCTTTCTCGCTGCCTTCTTTCTCTAACTGATATTTTCACACTTGGAGTTTGTGGCTCTCCATCTTCTGATTCCTCCTCTGTTGTAGAATCTAAGTCTTCCTCCTTTAGCTTAAACTCTATCTTCTCAGGTTCGTTTGGTTGGATTTCATGTTTAATAACATCTTTTACCTCTCTGAACACCACATCTCGATTGTACACAATCTTCTTTGTTACTGGGTTTTAAAGCGTATAACCCTTAAACCATTCTTATACCCAATAAAGATGCACTTTTCAGATTTACTATCCAACTTGGTTCGTTTCTGCTTTGGAACATGTACATATGCATCACATCCAAATACCCTTAGATGTGAAAGAGAGGGTTTCTTACCAGTCCATACCTCTTTTGGAGTCTTATCCTCCAACGCTGATGAAGGTGACCTGTTGACCAGGTAACACGCTGTCTCCACCGCCTCTGCCCAGAATTCCTGTCTTAACTTGGCACCACTGAGCATGCTTCTTGCCCTTTCCATCAACATCTTGTTCATTCTTTCTACAACTCCATTTTGCTCAGGTGTGTATGGAGTAGTCTTTTGCCGTGCTATACCACACTTCTTACAAAATTCTTCAAATTCCTTAGTGCAAAACTCTCCACCGTTATCTTCCCTCAGCACCTTTATTTTCTTCTCTGTCTGGTTTTCCACCAGAGCCTTAAATTCTTTAAATCTGTCAAAGACTTCAGATTTCTACTTAAGGAAATATATCCATGTATTCCTTGAGAAGTCATCTATAAAGGATACATAGTACACAGACTTACTCAGTGATGGAACCTTCACAGGTCCAAACACACCACTGTGTACAACCTCTAATATCTGTTTCGCCCTCTTACCACCAGAGGTGAAACTCACCCGATTCTGCTTCCCATATACACAATTTTCACAGAAATCAAAATCCAGAGAGCTATTACTCATACCTTCTACCATAGCTTTACCATTGAGTATTCGAAGGCCTTTCTCTCCAATATGTCGAAGCCTTTGATGCCACAGGATGGTCTTCTCTCCAGAAACCATTAGATTTTCTGCTCCACTTTTAGGGACCACAAAACTGTTGCATCGATCAACAACAGTGCTACCTTGCAGTCTAAGTCACATGACATGTCCCCCAGGGTCCCGTGTCCCGTATTTTACGTATTGGACACGAAAATGGCCCTAATACGTGTCGAAAACGATTTTAACCGTGTCATGAAAACTTGAATACGTATTCGTCATTTTCCTTCGTGTCCTAAATGTAGCATATGCGTATTTGGTTTGTCGAATACGTTGCCCTAACGTATTTCGACGTGTTGAATACATATTGGGAAAAAACAAAATTTAAAGCATACACGTTGGTCTATTTCGAGTTATTTTCGTTTGGAGCTGTCGTCTGGAGCTGTGAGCAGGGTGTTTGCCTTTGAAGTGTGCAGCGTTCAAGACCGTAAACCTGGAAATTTTGACATACTTGGCAAAAAATATTTTTAGTGAATATATATATATATATATATATATATATATTATATATATATATATATATATATTGACATACTTGGCAACAAATTCACTGGAAATTTCTAGTGAACATCCAAACAGTAAAATTGTGACCGATACTCACCCCTCTTTTGCTAGAAGTTTACATACGTTTTGTAACTCTGGCTCAGAAAGATGCGGAAAAATGTCATGTGGATGTGTAGCCTTGTTGACACCGGAAATAGAGGCGTCAGAAACACCATTTGTTTAGTTTCCACATCACTCTTGTGAATCTCAGTTTCAGGTCTGGTTGTAGAACATTCATCCCTTTCAGTATTTAAAGCCACATTAGACACCATTTCAGGGATAGCTTGAGTTTCTTTCCCCATATTCAAAACATCCTCTCCATATGAAGAATGTGATTCATGATTCATCCTTGAGTTCAACATTCTTGAGAACCACATTGAGAAGATCCATGACCTGTATGGCATAAAGTAAATGATGGCGTCAACCAACACATTTGGAAAACTATAGTTTAGTTATGGGTATAGCCAAGTTTTTAATGAATATTAAATACAATACCATGTTCAGCAACTGCATAAAAACATTTGAATCACAAGGAGGACAAGCTAAATCTAATGAAAAGTAGAACAATACCTGCTCCAAGTGACTACTGCTTCGTAAGACAAGTGGCTCATTAAGAAGTTTTAGAAGCACAGCCAGAGATATTTCTCCTTTCTGGGAGCCATCCAAAGACCACGAAACACACTTTTTGTCAAGTAACTTTTCTTTCCCTTTAGCTTTCTTCAACTCTAAAGTTGTCCTACATGATGACTCCAGCGTTGAACATGGTTCCATATAAACTAGAAGATTTGCAACAGATAAACGATTTGTTGCCAAGTATGTCAAAAATTTTAGTGAATATGAAAATATATATAATATATATTATAATATATATATTTTTTTAAAATATATATAAAACGTGTCCCTCGTGTCCTGTTTCCAGGTCGCTGCGTTTCGTATTGAATACTCATATTTACGTGTCCTCCATGTCTTGTGTCCTCGTGTCATGTGACTTAGCTTGCAGTTTGTACAAAGTTCTAATCCGAACTCCTCGCATCAATACCAGTGCTCCCCGAACCATCTTGCAAGTATCCTTCTTAAACACTGTTTTTACACCTTGCATCATCAAGCTTGCTTATAGAAATCATGTTTCTGACCAATGCAGGAATACGTAGAACACCCGGAAGTGTTCTAACCCTTCCTTGCAACTTTAACTTTACTTTCTTGTGACCAACGATTCTAGCCTTCCTATCATCCCCCAAGAAGACATAACCACCATCATATTTCTCATACTCACAGAACCACTCTCTATGAGAAGTGAAGTGAAAGGATGCACCTAAGTCAATCAACCATGCCTCGTGATCTACATGTGTACTTGAAGAAGCCAAGTACACATCCCCATCTTTATCTGAGGTGGTTTTCGCCTTTGCAGAAGGAGCATCATCAAATCCCTTTCCTTTGTCAGGAGCTTTAGATTTACAGTCCCTTTTGTAGTGCCCTTCTTTCCCGCACTTCCAGCATGCCATATTTACAGGTTTTCCTGGAGATTTAGATCTCCCTCTAGATTTTGATCTCCCACTCGATGACTTATTTTTGTTTTTGTTTTGGGACCGTCCTCATACAGATAAGGGATCACCATTCTGGCTCTCCATATTTTTCTGTCTCTTTTCCTCCGTTAGCAAGGATGAGACTATTTCATCAAACTGCAAGGCAGTTGCATTGCTACCTATTGCAATAACCAGACTATCCCACGAATCTGGTAGAGAACACAACAAATTGATGCACTTATTTTCATATGAAATTTTAATATCAACAGATGATAACTGACTTACCACAGTATTAAATGCGTTCAGATGCTCTGTCACCGAGTCTCCATCTTTCATCCTCAGGTTATATAGTTTTTTTCGTAGGAACAGTTTATTCACTAGAGACACATAATTGTATTGTGCTCTTTGCCTTCTGATCCAACTTCTTCCATTCTTCATCGGACACTCCCGTTGGTTTAGTACCTGGATCTACCGCGATCCATTGATCTTTATCCACCAACAAATCCTCCATCTTGAGTTTCCATAATTCAAAACTCTGACCATTAAATTTCTTGATGTCTATCTTTCCACTGCTCGCCATCTTCTTTCACCACCAGAATCGATCCCGTAGATCTTCCACTGAACAGGGTCTACCACAGGTCCGAGCGAAACCCCTCAGCAGCAAAGATGTCCCCTTGAAGCCAAAACAACTCTGATACCAAATGTAGGTTTTAACCCCCTATAGAAATTACCTGCATACGAATTCTAAAACATAGAAAATAAACAATGCGAGAGCATAACACATAAAACACATATACACAGATTTTCCCTTGAATCCCAAAACCGGGACTACCAGCTTGATTTTTCATTATGTTCCTTTTAATGTTACAATACATATTTATACGTGTCGAAGCATCCAATACCATGGACCGAAAACCATCACGTCCAAAACCATTTGCGAAAAACATGCACAAAACCATAGGTAGGTCCGCCCAACCTAATATAGGGTCCAAAACCAAATTTTTTTGGGGCGCTACCCCGGACTTCATAGAGTGGGGTTACGTGCACCTCTCAAACCCCTTGTGGCTCCCCCCGTTACGCAATCGACGCAACGAAGGTGGGGCTCCGCCCCCTTCTAACCACCCGGTTAACTACTTGGGCTAGTCATGGAAAGGATATAACATAACCCAACATGTGAGAGGAAAGACTTATGCACATGAGATGTGGACAACCTTGACCAGTCTTTACCAGAGCTTAAATGAAAACAGAAAAATGGTCCTAAAGGAGAAATTGAAGGCCATTAAAATGGCTAAGATTGACAGTGCTACAACATACCTCACAAGGATCACTTCAGTGAGAGATGAGTTGGAATGGTGAGGATTGTTTTGAATGGTCTTCCCAAGACTTGGGAGAATTTTGTGGATGGCATTGTTGCATGGAAAAACCATCCCAATTGGAAGAGGTTGTGGGATGATTGCATTGAATGAGATTAGAAAGAACCTTCTTGGGGCAGCCAAACAAGTGGAGGAGGATGACAATGTGGCATTGTTAGCAAGAGACAAGAAGGGCAGAGCAAAGAAGCAAGTTTCCAACAGTGGAGGCAAAGGCAAAGGTAAAGGCAAGAGAAAGTGAGAATTAAATGCACTTTTATTCTTATCCCTAGATCTAAATGAAGCACAACCGTTAGATCTTCGGGTAACCCAATAGGGCATTTAGAGAATAAAAGGAGAAGAGAAGAGAAAAAGATTAATTCATTTTTTCATGAGCATTTGAGAGAAAGAGAAGAGAGAGCAAGGAGAAAATTTCTGAGCAGTGAGGAAGTGAAGGAATGCAGCAAGAAGACATTTCAACAAATCTAGGCAACAACATTTATTGGTACGCATCCCAAGGCAAAACTGTACAATAGGACAAAGACAGATATCGTGGATGAGGGACATCACAGAAATCAAGGAAGAGGGACATCAACAAGGGCATGAATTTCAAGACAAATTTGGGCACGAATTTCGAGGCGAGCGTGTTGTTGAAATCTGTACGGTCTATATAGTTTGTACAACAAGTTCTAGGCACGTTTTTTGAGGCTGGCCTTTCAACATTCAATGTTGTTTTATTGTTGCAAAATTTTTGTTTGGCTATTTTCTGATTGGCACGATTTTCGAGGCGAAGTTGAAGCACGAAAATCGAGATAAGTTGTAATTTGTGGTTGCTGGAATTTTTACTGTGTATTTCAGTTTCTCTATAAAAGCATTTTTAGAAATAAAGAAGAGCTCTCAAACTGGTTTTCCCCAAGAGTTGTAAGGGGGTTTTCTGGGGTCACATTGACAAAAAATCATTGTGTTATTTTTCATGTGTGGTTGTCATAATTTTGATGTGTTTTATTTCTGCAAATTCAGCAGTTGTGAAATCTCTAAATTTATGTTTTCAGAAAATTATTGTCATTTCTAGATTTTAGAATTTTTATCATATTTGGATTTAAAACTAAATGCATGGAGTGATAAGGAAAACTGATAACCGGAGTGGGGGTTGAAATTTCTTGACAGGCCATCCAAACAATCTGTACAATCCTCCCTCTCAAACACTAATCACTCCTGTTGAGTTTATACTCGAGCCCTTAGGCCATACAAGAACCTGACCATTTGGTGATTGGAGCAAAAGCCTCCTTGTAGTCTACTCCCTCTTTTTGGGAAAACCCTCTTGCCACAAACCTCGATTGGTACTTTTTGATGCTGCCATCTGTTGCATGAATCATTGCCTGGTTAGCCTTTGTAATGGGCCTGTTCTTCCTTTCCGCAAGTCCCATTTAGGAGGCCATGTAAAAAGGAAAAAAAATCATAGCCAAGCAATCTTTTTTTGATATCCAAAGCATACCATACAAAATGGAAGAACAAGAGGTTGACCAAAATTCAAAGGAGTTAAGTACTTATCTCTTGATCAAGGAAGAAGTTACTGAGGGTTGTATGGAACTATCGACTCCCTCTTGATTCTTGCCTACCAACAAAAAATCATTGAAGTCCTTGGAAGTATACTCTCCTTCCCTAACCTCAAAACCTTGATCTTCTTCCTTGTAAAGATTTCTACCTGAGCCCTAAACTTCTGGAACTTGTTGAAGACCTCATCCTTGGCCTTCATGGGAAAAAATCATTATTGAATGTCAAAAGAAGTATTCTTTCCGAAGTCCATCTGCAATCTCATCAAGTTTAGATTCCTTTGTCTTCTTTTGAGGTTGATGTTCATCATCATCAACATCGGCTGTTGATGCATGCTGCCTTTCCCTTCCTTTTTCTTTTGAGGACATTGGGAAGCATAGTGGCCAAAATTATGACAATTGAAGCACCTGACCTTTGACATATCCGCCTTTCGATCCTGAATTGAAGCGGGGGTCTTCTACCTGTAATCATCTTATCGAACTTTCCAAAACTTCTTCCTTTTCCTTTCTTTGCATGAGCTGCAAGTGCTCAAGTTTCTTTATCTTGAGGCCTTTGCAAACTGCCCTTGGACAACAATTTGGCCTTCTCTTGGAAACACTCAGTCCATAGCTTATTAAACTTGGCAAGCTTTTCTTGTGCACAAATTCCTTGAACAAACGGGTCCCATTGTTGAATTTTGTAGCTATGGTCAGTCTTCATAATTAATATTTATTGATGTACTTGTAAAGCATGTTCTACATGCTCAAAAGAAATTATATTCCTTATGTATTTGTCAAAAGAAAAATTAGAAGGCATGTTCTTCATGACCTTCACTAAAGAAAAAATTGAATTTTGGAATTTCAGTTTATGATTCCACAAGAAGGCCAAGTCAGCCCTCCTCCTTGTCACGTTGGCTCAGCCCCAAAGAGGCACCTATTCGGCCCCCAAAAGGACTATATATATATATATATATATGCATTTGTTCTCTCTTCTAAAGTGCTATTCAGATCATCTGTTTTTATATCCCTGAGGCCAGCAATGATGTCAAGAAAGAAGGATGAATTCAAGGCTTGTATAAGATGAATCTCTCTCAAGGAAATGATTGAATCTCTGTGATCTTTGTTGAAGGCTGAACCTCTGTAAGGGGAACCAAATTTCATGGAAGGATGAGAAGATCTAATTCTAAAGCAGACCTAATTTTGTGGGCAGATATCTTGGAAGGTTGACTTGACTTCTTGATGCAAGTGTGACTCATCATCTTTCTGGTCAGTTTATGTATGGCTTTGAGGTCTCTTGTTGACTTGATTCTCTAAGGAAAGGATTGATGGGTTTTTACCCCATGTGGGTTTTCCCAGGGTAAATGCTTGTATTCTTGTGTGGCTGTCTCCTCCTGATCCTATTGGCACTTTTTTTTGATATACTATTGATATCTTCTACGTAATTACTTTATGATGAACAATAAATAAAAGATGATGAATAATGAACGCAAGAAAATATAAATTTAAGTAAATCATAAGAAGTAATTACCAGTATAGAGGATACCTTGAAAAATCAACATGAGAGTCACTGTAACAAGCTTTGTATCATCAATGTTATCTCCAATGGCTCTAAGTTCATCTCTCATTTGAGAAATTCTCATAAGATCAGAAATAACAAAATCTTTATCTAGACATCATAACCTTCCGAGAGTCTGACGTTGATGCCTCAAGGTTAGCTTCCTGCTAGCGTTGCTACTCTTGTACAATCCCACCAAAGCATCATACATTTCTTTGGCAGTCTTCAATCCAACAATATGAGGGATCAAGTGATCCTTTATGGAATCTATCAAGATTCTTTTAGCATTGGATTCATTTTTCTTATGCTTGGCTTTTTCCTCAACTAACTCTGACTTTGGAATAACTTTCTCCACATGATCTTGGATCTCATTTTCTTCCAACACAAGGAGTATCTTAGTTGTTCAAGATCCGAAATTGGTGGCACCTTCCAAGCTGTCTTCTACTATGAGACTTGGCATCATTTTTGATAAGAGATCCAATCAAGCTCCTAAATATTGTCTCTTAGGCTGAATTCAATTCAATGGCTGCTATTTCAAAAAATCTTTGATACCATGTTGAATTTTCTATGCAAGAGTGCAATGGATACAATTTTCCGCCAAATAATTATTTCCTAATGATTTTATGCCTCTACTATCATTAAATAGTTACATTTCATAAAATCTCATCAGTAAATGCAGTGGGAAAAGTAAAGATCATAGAAAGACATCCATGCACAATAGAGACAATAATTTTACCCTAGGAAACTGAACCTTGGGAGAAAACCCAACAACTTTTCTTAGGATAAATTATTCTTCAACAAGGTTTATGAATTAGATATTTGTATAGAATACCAGTCAAACTTGGCCAACCTGCTTTCCTTTGAGGTCAACCCTGTTAGCCCTTCTTTATCCCTGTTTCACCTACAGCCAGCGTTCTTCCTGCTGCTTCTGCGGCCTTCATGCGGCTCCTGCAGCTTTCCTATGGCTTCCTGTTCTGCCCCTGTCCAAGAGGGATAAGAGAAATGATGAAGAGAGAGAAAATAACTTGCTCTTGCTTGATGGAGAAAATGATACACCACACCCTCTATTTATACTTGTTGAATGAGGTGAAAACAACCCAAGGGACACACACTTTCATAGGCTGGGCCAACTTGACTTTCCTGGGCTGACTTGTCACTTCAAATATTAATTTTTTCATAATTCGTCTAGGCCGACTTTGAAAACCGTTTAGCCATACGACAATACCTCCCGATGCTACGCAAAAATCAACATGTTCAACATATGGTTGAAGTGAATTCTTTGAAGGCTGGCATCCAAAATTGTAAATATACTAAAGATCCTTCCGTTACAATATTAAAAGAAACTAAAACTACTGTTGGGGGAACTTGCAACTTAGAACACTGAATTGGGGCATAATAATAGTGATGTCATAAATAACCACAGACCTGTGGCACCCTTCCAAATTTATAACCTAGTCACTGTAGCTTGAAATACCCAACTGGGGGTGTTGAGTACATTTTAAATTGTGTTTGGAATGGATTAATTATTGCAATTGATTGTACGTGAATTCTCGGGTAGGGCAATTTGAATGAAAGTCCCACTGTTGAGCTATTAAACAACACCTGTTTTGAAATCACACCATTGCCATTCGTATCTACTGGGGAGGTTATGACCAGTCAACACTGTCCTTTCAAATTATAATATAAAAGGTTAACTGCCACCAATATTCATGCCAATAAGAGAAGCTGTCATTCTTTTCCCAGACTGTTTGCCACTGGGAAGAAATCGTGCGCTGCCACTCCATTGTGTCTACATTGGAATATCTTTACTGCGAAAAATCAGCCATTGGTATTATTTCCACAGCCACATTTTTACTCTTTCTGCCTCAATTGTATACATTAATTTCTCATTCACTAGTAGAGGGACCTTTATTCGTATAGCCACCTTTTCATTAACTAGGCCACTTAAAAACATTCCTAAACGTTTCTTAAAAATATAAGGTTTCAAGTTTCAAGGAATTATAAGAAGTGAAAGCCAGAAGAATGAAGGATTTTTTTTACTCATTATAACAAAGCGTACAAGGGAAATTATTGGTTGGAAGAATAAATGCATATTTATAAGGAATCTCATAAGAAGCATAACAAGAATGAGTAGAAAGTGACAATTGCATTAGCTATGCTTTCATTGTCCTTGAAGAACTGTACATTTGGCAGTGCTTCTGTTACTGTAAGGACTTGGTGCTTTTTGAAGGTGCTTTATTGCAGTCTGACCAAGGACCTGGCTTTTTTTTTTTGACTAGAGGAGTTGGCAACTAGGTGGGCCTCATACTCACATGACATGGGGTCGATTCCCACTGTTACCACTATAACCTCTAATTGGAGGTCAGGCAGGTGGGACATCTATGGGGTTTTGAAATGGTGACCATTATGCAAGGAGTGCCTTAACAGTGCATCCATTACCTACTGTTCTATGCCCATGGGTTACAATCTGATTTATAACGATATGTAATATCAGAAGCATGTTATGGTTACCTACTTTTGCCTTGATATAAATTGTTATTGCATTTCATGATATTTTCATCTTTAGTCAAGCACAAACGGTGTTTTTAGGCTTATTGAATGCATTATAACCATTAGAAAAAAGCTAAGGCAGATACAATATCAAGCATTGGCATAAAAAGTGGAAATAAACATTATATTCTTCTATTTAACTGCTATAATCTATTTATTGTTAAATACAGCAAAATTTGGGTTCCATAAAACCGTAATGTTTCATTTTCTTGTTTTTTTTTTCCAGGTGTTAAAATCCCAAAATATGTGGACAAAGTTACTCCTGAATATAAACCAAAGTTTGAAGCACTGGTGAGCACCAGTAGAATTAGTACCTTTTACAATCAGTGATTGATTAAGTTTGCATAGAGTAAATCATGTCAGGTTGCTCTCATGCTTGTTTATATTAGGAAAAAGCTGAACTAATTTAAAAGTTCTTAACATGATGGCCATGTATCAGTCCATGGTAGGAAGTCTTCAGTTATTTTCTGTTTTCTGTAGTTTTCATTTGGTTGGTACTGGTCCTTTGTTAATGAAGTGGGCTCTTTCTTTGCCATAAGTACCATGATTAAGGGCTATCTATCCTGTCCAATCTATCCAGGACTTTCAACTGCACTTGTAAAATTTATACATTTGCATCTATGGGCCATTGTGGTCACTGGTAATTTCACCTGGTTTTGGATGGGGTAATTAACTATTTCAGTTGCACGAATGTGGCAATGTGGCAATGTGTCTTTGGTGTGGGTGGGGGGGGGGGGGTTTGAGGGGCAGGGGTTAATCCTGGACTAGGCACTGAAAACACTTTAACTGCTCCCATTTTCTGGGCATATGAAACATCTTTTAGATTTCTGCCATTATTTGTTGCTTTCTATGTATAATTCTCAGGCATAATATATCACCTCGTCACTTTTCAAATTGTGTGGTTTTCTTTTATTTTTCATTTCTGCTTGGGATATTATCATATTTTCTTAAGCATTCCCATCACAAGGATTTATGAAACTTTCTTCTGATTTTAGCAATTTGCATGCTCTAAAGACTTATTTTGTCATCCTAAACAAAGCCTACCGATTTTGATTAGATTAGAAGCCCTCTCCTGGAAAATTTTAATGGCTAGCTTTTTTCTAGGAAAGTTTTGTGTTTGTTAATAAACCTTGTTATCTATAAATATCTAAACAAGGACTTTGTTTTTAAAATTTTCTCCAAAAATCTCTAATTGATAATTTATGAACAAATGTATATTTAATCGGATTTCTGAACTCTAGATGATGTGACAGCTTGTAATTATTCTGAGTGTAATATTACTTGTGGCAATAGAATGCTGAGAATTCTCTGTTGCTCAATATTTGGTTTTTAATTTGCGAAAATTATAAATGTTATTGTATTTGGAAAGTGCTTCATCTTTGGAGGGGTTTCGATACTAACATCTTTCTTCAATTGTTCTTTGCTTTTACAAATTTGGCCTGTGTTTCACTGTGATAATTGTGCCTGTATTTGCATTTTTCTAACCCATGATTACTACGTCATTTGTATATAGTATATTAATTCTTTGCTAGCGTTGAGTTAGATGCAGCAATTTTAGTTTGCTTCACTCGTTGACAGTTGAAAGGCTGCATGTTATGCATAAAAAATAAAATAACCACCTGAGGCTATATTTAAGCCAGGGCCTTCATTGTAAACAATAAACATTCATTTTTACAACTATATATATATGTGAGTGTGTGTGTGTGTAAAAATATATATGTTGCACGAAACTTCTAAGAACTTGATGTTTCGGGATGTAAACGTACCCGAAACTCTGAAACTCGGTCGAACCTTGACCGAAACTCTACCATTATGTAATCATCTATTAGAGTTAATATAGACTTGGTTTTCCTTCTAAATTGTCATCTATGGGTCTTATTCCCTTTTTTCTTGCAAGATAATCTGTTATTCAGTTATTTATAGATTTCTTTTTATATATATAAAGTTTAAACATATATGGCGTTTCAGCAAATGTTTCGGCCGACGTTTCCATTTTTGGGAGGTGACATTTCTAAACATACCCGTTTTGGAAACTCTGAAACGTTTTGACGTTTCGCCCATGACACTGTCGTACAACGCCATCTCAACCCAATTTCGCCACAGTACTACCCTTTTTTCCCTATTTGCACCTTACATCCTGTTTGCGTCGCTGCCATAAGCTCTACAATCCGCCATGCTATTCTATTGTAGTCACCCTGTCATCTGCACACCACCCTGTCATCTGTGCTAAGATTCTTTAGTCGCCGCGTCTATGTCGTCCAACTGCCATGGTCTCTGTCATCTGTGCTAAGATTCTCTAGCCACCCCATCACTGTCGTCCAACAACGATAATCCCAGTCGTCTGTGTTACGATTCTCCACAAACTGATGTATACTTTGTTCACTGTTCGCCATAGCTACCCATCACCATACTTACTGCCCCTGCAACAGCTGTCAGACCTGCTGCTGTCATTATCACATATGACAGCCCTGATTGATCATGCGTCGCATCGTAAACTTATAAAAATTCGAATTAGTGGAAAGGTCATGTTTGTATTGTGTGTAGGTATTTTTTTTGGAAATTAGAGTTATATAAGTCTTATAATAAAGTTAGGAATATATATATATATATTATATATATATATATATATATATATATATATATATAATTAATAAAGCTATAACTAGCCTAGATCCATTTTAACTCCGTATCTACGAAGAGCTGAGGGATCAAATCTATTTTCAATCTAAAAGAGGCTTGAATATCAAGAGAAGCCTCTTGGCGCTTGGTAGATTTAGAGTTAAGCCTGCATCTAGGTTGGTTTAATTATTAATTATAATTATTAATAATTAGAATTGTAAATGTAATTATTAATTTATTGTTATTTTAAGTTTTATGTAATTTGTCCCAGTAAAAATGTTTTATTGTTAATTATAATTATTAATTTTTAATTTAATTTTACTTTTATTTTGACATAGTCAAAATGTTTACAAGACATCACAACATCTCTATCACACTGGGTTAGAGAGCACCTTTCGAGTCTCAGCACAATAATATATATTCTCACAAGTGATGTGATGGATGTTGACAATATTGACAGTATACCTATATTCCTCATGGAATATACAACATTGTACCTGTGAGGAATATACTTATATTGTCAACATCCACCATGTCACTTGTGGGAATTGAACCTTGGTGGGGAGAATTTCGTTCCTTCCTCCCAACCACTTGAGATAACCCCAATTGACTTATATATTTTTCAGAGTTTTTCCAAGGAAATATCCAGGCAGATCCACCCAAAGGGATCACATCCCACCAGCTTATTAGTAGAGCCTAACTCTAAGGGCATCATGGAGAATTGACCACGTGACTTCCCATTATGGAGGTGCTTCAGCGATGGGAACTTGACCAAGTGAGTTAACCCACAAGGATATATATCTATATCTATATATATATAGAGAGAGAGACAGAGAGAGACAGAGAGAGAGAGATAGAGAGAGAGAGAGAGAGTATTCCTATTATTTAAAGAATTTGGTCAATCAAAACCACAATCAAGTGATGAATACTTTAAGTCGGCTCATGCATTTAGGGAATGGCACAATGACCCAACAAAAAGACTCTTCAAATATTTCAAAATTGGCTTCACGCGCCCAAAGTCTCTGTATTCATCTACCATACTAGATCCACAAATCAATATATTGAATCCTCATAATATAATGATTCCTAACCAATTTCCACTATACCCGAACCAATCGATTGTCACATACCAATGAAGGGCAAAGCTTGAATTGTCAAAATTTGATGGCAATGAGAAGCACGGTGTGGCATGGTTCAACAAAGTAGATGAGTATTTTTAAATTTACAACATTTATAGCAACGATGAAAAAAATTAAGTATGCATCCATACAACTTGAAGGCGAAACATATAACTGGTATACGTGGTGGAATAAATTCAAATATGACTTCTTTAAACGATTCCAAGGTATCAAGGGAGAAGAATTCTTCGCGAAACTCACCAGACTACAACAAAAAGAAAGTTTGGATGAATATACTCGAGAATGGGAAACACTGGCTACAAGAGTACTTGGATTATTAGTATGATGTCTTATTTTAATCATATATTACTATACCTCAAATTGTACAACTATGGAAGAAGCAATTCGTTAAGCAAAAGCAACTAAGAAAAAAATTGAATTAACTCCATTGCTAAGATTTGATAAAGTTTACTGAAGACAAAAGCTTATACAACCTACAAATACAAAAAAATCAAAATACCTTCCACCTCTTTTAAGAGAAGACTGAAAGCCTAGTCTGTAAGATCAAACATTAAAGGGGTGAAAAGTGTAAATACTGTGGAGAAAAATGGGACCACAAACACAAATGTATTAAAAGAAACATCATCAAAAACCTATATACGTGCGAACCAAAAAACAATTCAGATATTGAAGAGTCATATGAAGAAGGCAAGACTCTTCATAACCTTTCCCCATATTTCAAAAAATGAAGAATCATCACAAATATCACTTGCGGCTATCACAAAGATAGCCCAACCACAAACATTAACATTAAAAGGACACATCGAAAAGAATAATGTAATGGTCTTAATAGATACTGGAAGTACCTATAATTTCGTCAACTTGAAGATGGCAATAGGACTTAATCTTTTCATATATCCGATGCCCCATATGAAAGTCATGGTAACAGATGGGATGAAGATCGAACATGTGGGAAAGTGCCATAAGGTTGAATCACAAATTCAAAGCTACAATTTAGAGTCTCAGTTTACACTGTACCTCTCAAAGGAGTAGTTGTAGTCTTAGAAGTTAGGAATACAATGGCTATAACAATTAGGGACTTATTTCGCAAACCATCAAAAGCACTTTTTAAAGTTCAAATGGTAAGAGCAAAGGTGCAAATTATTTGGATTCGACCCACCTCAAAGTCAAATGGTATCTTCTCAGTGGATGATGAAGTTAATTCGGAAAGGAGCACTAGCCTATACAATCCAATGTTGTTTGATGGAATTACTGTCCTAGGAGTAGTTGGTAATGAACAAATTGTTATTTAAGAATTGATTAAAAAACACTAGGTGTTCCAATATATTCCCCTTCAGATGCCTCTTGAAAGGGAAATTGAGCACATAATTGAAGTCAAGGTAGGGTCAAACCCTATCAACATTAAGCCATATAGATATCCACATCAGCATAAACAAAAATTGAAAGAATATTCGAAGACCTCTTAAAATGTGGTATCGTTACAAAAAGTAAAAGCTCTTATGTTGCTCCTGTGATTCTAGTTTAGAAGAAAGACAAATCATGCAAACTATGCATATATTATAGAGGACTAAACTAGATAACATATAAGGACAATTCTCCTTATTCCTTCATAGATGAAATGTTAGTTGAATTTCATGGAGAAATATTTTTAAAAATTAGACCTGATATCTGGATACTACCAAATTAGAGTAAGATTAGATGATACTGCAATTACTGCTTTCCAAACTCATGATGGTCATTATGAGTTTAAAGTAATGCCTTTTGGTTTAACTAATGCTCCAACAACTCTCCAGGCTATTATGAATGAGCTATTCTAATCATACTTGAGCAAATTTGTGCTAGTTTTAAAAATGACATTCTTGTATATAATAAGACATGGAAAGGACATCTACAACACCTGCAACATGTTCTTATTATACTAGAAAAAATCAGTTTTGTGCAAAGATTTCCAAATTCACCTTTGGAAAAGAAGTAGAATACCTCATACCCATAAAATATCGAAAGGAGTAAAGGTAGATCCCAATAAGATCAAGGCAATTAAAGAATGACGTAAACAAAGTTAACATCTCCAAATCAAGAGGATTTTTATTGTTGATCATGTTGATTTTACAAGTGCATTAGATAGAAACACTCTTGTATATAATAAGACATGGAAAGGACATCTACAACACCTGCAACATGTTCTTATTATACTAGAAAAAATCAGTTTTGTGCAAAGATTTCCAAATTCACCTTTGGAAAAGAAGTAGAATACCTCATACCCATAAAATATCGAAAGGAGTAAAGGTAGATCCCAATAAGATCAAGGCAATTAAAGAATGACGTAAACAAAGTTAACATCTCCAAATCAAGAGGATTTTTATTGTTGATCATGTTGATTTTACAAGTGCATTAGATAGAAACACTAATTTCTGAAAACTGGTAATTACTTCCAATGATGTAGATATTCTTTTAGCACTTTCAATTTGTCATTGTAGGGATTTACAAGGTAAGCTCCTCAGACAGAACACCAAAGGACACCGCTCACAAACAAATCATAGATCAATACACCAATATTCTTGACATGGTTAAAACCCTCAAAGAGGGAAACAGTCCACGGCTTGAGCGAATGCGGCAACTTCATGCAATTTATTAATAAAAGAATGAAAATTTACATAAGCTTTTCTCATGAATAGTTACCCTACAAATGGCCCTCCATGCTCTTTAAATAGAGATCATGGACAATCAGATGTTAAGCCACGGATCAAGTGTCGGTAATACCGTGGAGAGAATGAACCGTCAGAGCACTTCATGTCTAGAACATATCGTGACCGTCGGATTGTAAGTTACAAAAGTACATAGTAAAGAAACACACTTTAGCTAACTCTACACTAGACCAAGTTATACTTAACTATTTCCTATGTGTCGGAATATCCTAACAACCCCCCTTAAGAACAACTTGGGATAGGATTGAAGGATGTACAAATATGATACAATAGGAGAAGGAAGGAGGCATTAGAGCCTATCCCCCCTTAGTGACAACTTCCTGAACTCCAACCATAAATCGAAGTTAAGTAAACTTCGCCTCTGTGAGAGCCTTTATAAAGATGTCTGCAACTTGATCATCTGTTGAACAATATTGCACTTCAAGAACATGGTCATGAATGAGCTTTTTGATGAAGTGCATGTGCAGTTCAATGTGTTTGTTGCGCTGATGTTGAATTGGATCTTTGCATAGTTGAATGGCACTTTGATTATCACACCAAAGTGTAGTCGGAAGCTGCTGTTGAAAGCCAAACTCTGACAGGATTTGACGAAGCCATTGGGCTTCCTTACTAGCTTCTATGGCACCACGATACTCTGCTTTTGCCAAAGAAAGAGAAATGGCACTTTGTTTCTTGCAAGCCCATGTAATAGGTTCTGAACCAAGAGTGAACACAGAACCTGCAGTAGACTTCCGATCATCAGGGTCACCAGCCCAATCAGAATCATTGAAACCAACCAATAGAGGAGATACTTCTGCACTGTAATGAATCCCAAACTGAATTGTACCTTGAACATAACAAAGTATTCTTTTCGCTGCTTTTCAATGAGCTTCATGTGGGTTTTACATAAACCAAGCAATAAGGCCAACAACAAAGGAAAGGTTAGGACGAGTATGGGTCAGATACAAAAGTTTTCCTACAAGTTGATGGTATAAGGTAGCATCAACTTCAGGTGAAGTACAAGTGACTGAAAGATTGGCTCCAGACTGAAAGGGAGAAGGGGCTGGCTTACAGTCTTCTAGGTGAAAATGGCGTAGAAGATTACAAGCATACTTGGACTAGGAAAGGGAAATACCTTCCTTGGATTGCAAGATTTGAAGACCAAGAAAATAATACAAGTGTCCTAAGTCTGTCATTTCAAGCTTCTTTTTAACACCGTACTTCACATGGTTTATAAGGTTGGGATCACCACCAGTAAGGATAAGATCATCAACATAACGAACAAAAATGATAAGAGACTTTCCGACTTTCTTGGTGTAGACAATGTTGTTAGAATGACACGTAGAAAATCCTGTTTCTAAAAGAAAGCTATCCATTTTGGCATACCAAGTCCAAGGGGCTTGTTTGAGACCATAAAGGGATTTCTTAAGCCGACATACAAGGCTGGAGTTTGTTTGTATAAAGCCACTAGGTTGTTCCATATAGATTTCTTCATGCAAGTCCCCATGCAAGAAGACAGATTTAACATCCATCTGATGGACTTCCCTTTTGAAAAAGGCAGCAAGGGAAAGAACAAGGCGGATTGAGATCATTTTGACAATAGGGGAGAAGGTTTTAGTATAGTCAATGCCTTCAACTTGTGAAAAACCCTTAGCAACAAGACGAACTTTATGTTCATCAACTTTTCCATCTGGTCTATACTTGGCTCTGTAAACCCATTTGCATCTTGCAAGTTTTCGTCTCTTTGGAAGATGAACAAGATCCCATGTATCATTTGCCAATAATGGACGATATTTTTCATTCATAGCTGTGTCCCAATCTGGATGGCTTGAAGCTTCTGCAAAGGTGTTAGGATCATAATTTGTTGAAGCTTGAGCCAGTAAGGAAGATGCTCTATCGAACTGAGAAAGTGTATGTTGTTGATTTGTAGGATCATTGACAAGAGCACCTGCTGCATCTCGAGTAGCATGGACCCATTTTGGAAGCTGAGGCGTTGAAGGAGGATCCTGAGAAGGTGAGGGAGGATTGTCATCCTCGCTGTCATCATCTGAGGAAGAAATATTTTCAGAAGTAGAAGTGATAGAGAGAGGTGGCACATCCCGCTGAACTAGTCAAGAAATATTTTCAGAAGTAGAAGTGATAGAGAGAGGTGGCACATCCCGCTGAACTAGTCAAGAAATATTTTCAGAATTAGAAGTGATAGAGAGGTGGCACATCCGCCAAACTATGCTCGTAGGCCGATATATTTTCAACAAACTTTACATCTCTTCTAATGATAACATTTTTGGACTTAAGTGGAATAAGTCTATATCCTTTGACATCTTCAGAATATCCAACAAAAATACATTTTTCACTCTTAGGTTCTAAAACTTTATGTTTCTCATTTGGAATATGGGCCCATGATTCACTTCCAAAAACACGAAAGTGACTTACATTTGGTTTAATTGAGCTCCATGCTTCTTCTGGAGTGATATTCTTTAAAACCTTAGTAGGAGTGCGATTTACTATGTAATTTGCACAGTTAATTGCTTCTGCCGAAAAATTAAGACTAAGTCCTTCAGATTGAAGCATGCAATTAGCCATTTCCTTTAAGGTGCGATTATTTCTTTCAGCTACACCATTTTATTGTGGAGTATATGCAACAATATGTTGCATTTGAATTCCATTCTCAGTGCAAAAGTTGATGAATTTGTTGTTAACATATTCTCTGCCATTATCAGATCTTAGCTTAAGAATTTGATGTCCAGATTGTTTTTCAACAAAGGCCTTAAAGGCCAAGAACATGTTAAATACTTCACTCTTGAGTTTTAAGCAGTATACCCAAGTGCATTTGGAGAAATCATCAATGAAAGGTAAGAAATACTTGTAGCTAGGGAATGAAACAACAATAATATAATCACTATGCACAAGTTGTAAAGGGGCTGAGACGTGCCAAGAGGCATGTTTTTCAAAACTATCCCGATGATGTTTTCCGAATACACATCCAAAACAAACACCATCTCTGCAAGATACCATTGGAAGACCTGTCACCATATTTTCTTTACATAGATTCTGAAGGGAGCGATAGTTTAAGTGACGAAATCGCTCATGCCAAAGTTTGCTCACTTCATCATTATGAGCTACAAATACTGAGGGAAGATTTGATGACCCAAAGTTGTTAAACTTATACAAACTTTTAGAATCATCAACAATGCTAGTAGCTAAAATCTGTCTAGGATCTCTTAGGTCCTTAATTACAACATCATGAGGTGAAAATTCAATGATTTACCTTCACCTAAATGAGTTATCTGATCTACAGATAGAAGGTTGTAGGATAAGGTTGGAACACATAATACATCATTAAATTGACCATTGTATAGATGAACAGTTCTAGTCCCTACAACACTAAGAGATCTATCATCACCAACATATATATTTTTGGCATTACAATCATTTAAAGAAGAAAACATGGTCTTGTTTTTGGCCATGTGAAAAGAAGCTCCAGAATCAATGAGCCACTCATGAGAATGATAAGAAGAAGATACATTTAGTGCATAACCCAGACTAAGATGCTTGACAACCACATGCAGAAAGTGTTATTCCTGAAGATGAAGTTGAAGTTGAAGAGTGCTCCAAATGGATGTTATGCTTCTTCATTGTTGCTTCCAAGGCTTCCATCTTCTTAAAGCATTTGGATTCTAAGTGGCCATCTCGATTACAAAAGTGGCAATACCTATCAGTCTTCTTCCCTTTGTTTTTAGTCATTTTGTTGAAATGATTTCTCATTTTGAGACTGAAATTGCTTAGGACCCTTGTTTGGTTTAGGACCTTTCTTTTTAAGATACTGCTTCTTAGGATTCTTTGAATTTTGGTTGTTGCTGGGTGGCTAAGGCTTTCTTAGAAGAGTTTCCAAAATTAAAGAATCACAAAAGGCATCAAAAGAGGGTGACTTGTAGTCTTGTCCTTGAGAAATAAAGGCTTCTCTAGTAGAATGGACGGTGGAAACAAACACAGAGTAGGCTGGTCCCAACTTAGTAAGAATGGAATAGATAAGGCTACCATCTTTTTTCTTAACCTTAACACCTTCCAAGAGAAGTCTAAGGGTTTTGAAGAAAAGTTGTTGAAGATGCTTTTATGTGACTCACTTTTGTAAATAAGTGAAAGTCACTTTTACAATTGTACTTTATGAGCTACCCACTAAATTGTAACTTAAATAAAAGATAAATAGATTTTAGGATTATAAGTGACTCACTTATTATAATGGGTGAGAACACTTTTACATAAAGTAACTTTAAAACATAAGTTACATGTGCTTCTTGAAAAAGTAACTCAACAAAAAGAAAGACTTGAACGCAAGACCTCTATTCTTGCAAAGTAAGTTTGGATTAAGTGAGTTAGTTTAAAAGGTTAGTAATTTTTGGAGAAGATTAAGGTTTTTTTTTAATCACTGAAGCTTTCGAGTGCATGCTTGCTTGAAAAATCTCTTTTTTATTTTATTTTTTTTCCCCTACTAAACAAAAACCACAAAACCCAACACGGACATACAAAAAAAATTATGCCTTGAAGTTAGCTTTAGCCAGAAACTAAATATTTTCCTCAATGTTTCTGATTTTCTGAGGTCACACTAAGGCGCGGCGGAAAAGAGCATACGCATGAGAAAAATCCTTCTTTTTTGTTTCTGATTTGCCCAGATCGCACAGAGTTGTGGGGCAAAGAGCATACGCAAAAATGAAAGATATAGATCCGGTAATAAAAAACAGAGTTAAATAAACCGAAATAAATAGAGAGATGAATAGTTAGAACTGCAAATAAAGACTGTATACCTCCAGATATTTAAAATGACGTAGCTAGGGCTACAGGAAACCTTTTTGCGTGAAACGAAAGGGGTTCCTCATGCAATAGAGTAGTCATCTCGGCCCGAAAGCATTCAGAAACAGTAGATCTAGGAAATGTTAGTCAGATGCAGTTGTATCGGCTTTAGATTTGGATCACCAACGGATGCGGCCCTCAAATAACTCTGATACCATGTAGGAATTTACAGGGTAAGTTCCTCAGACAGAACACCAAAGGACACTGTTCACAAACAAATCACAGATCAATACAGCAATATTCTTGACGTGGTTAAAACCCTCGAAGAGGGAAACAATGCACAATCTAAGCCAATGCGACCACTTCAGGGAATTTATTAATAAAAGAACGAAAATTTACGTAAGCTTCTCTCATGAATGGTTACCCTACAAATGACCCTCCATGCTTTTTAAATAGAGATCATGGACCAAGCGGGTGTTAAGCCACGGATCAAGTGTCGGTAATACTGAGAGAATGAATTGGCAGATCGCTTCATGTCGAGAACATATCATGACTATTGGATTGTAAGTTACAAAAGTACATAGTAAAGAAACACACTTTACCTAACTCTACACTAGACCAAGTTATACTTAACTATTTCCAATGTGTCAGAATATCCTAACAGTCATTAAGCAATTACACTTCAGAAATTCATCTGTAAAAGCAGTAGGACAGTAGAGATCACAATGCACAAAGATAACACAAGATTTACCCTCGGAAAACCCACTCGGGGTAAAACTCAACAACCTTTTCCTTAGAGAAATTATTTTGTTAAACATGAGATACATCTAATTCTTCTAGTCAAATACAAAGTCAAATTGAGCAACAATATAACCCTGGTCAAACTGCCCAAAAATCTTGGCACTACCAAGTCATGCAAACTTCCTGTTACTCGCGCATTTTTGTTACTCGTGCACTTCTTTGACTCATGCATATTTTCTATGACTCATGTGCACTTCTTATTCTCTCTCTCCTCTGCATAGATAAACATAAGAATAGCTAATGAGTGATCTAAATTGTGTCAAGAGGAGTTCGTTAAGTGCCTTATTTATAGTCTTGTGAGAGGTTGAATTGGTGCCACTTCGACTGGGGTTGACTTGACTTAATGGAGAGTCGACTTGATCATCTTGGAGCCAAAAATTCAAAATTCAATCTATATATATATATATATATATATATATATATATATAATATATATATACGGGTGTGTGTGTTTTGTTTTGAAAGCAAAATGAAGAACATATCTTATATTTATATATATGTCAAAGGCTAAAATATTAATTATTAAGACCGACCATAGCTACAAAATTCAACACTCCCTCATAGCTAGGGAGGTATTCATAATGACTATCCATATGTTCTCTTGTTAACAAATATCTCTAAGATTACAACAATTCATCATCAATATCAACATCATTTGATTACGATAATCATGGTCAACAACTTTGACCCATGATAAATCAACAATATCAACTAGGTACCATAATTTTGGTCAGCATCTCTAACACATGGTATGTCATTAGCATCAACTAGTCACCATGATTTTGGTCGGCCCCTCTAACCCATGGTGTATAGACTAGTCCTAGTTCACTATCATCTTGGTCAATCTCTTTGATCCACGGTGAAACCCTCGGGACACACTCAATCCATTTGAGTAATCCTTGTCCCAAATCTGAAGGTCTCACTTTACATGAGTACTTATACACCATGATGCTAACTGGGCTCCCTCAACCTATATAGAGAGTAATCCTGAGCATGATGCTAAAAGGTACCCACTCAATTCTACGACTGAGTAATTTTGGGCCTCTAAGACCATTCTTCCTAGTCCTGCTCAACATACTTGACCTAGGAAGAATGTTTGTCCTCTGCTGGACCATTCTCCCTAATCTCGGGTCTAAGACCATTCTTCCTAATCCTGCTCAACATACTTGACTTAAGAAGAATGTTTGTCCTCTGCTAGACCATTCTCCCTAATCCTGGTCGACATGCTTGACCTAGCGAGAATCTTTGTCTCTGATGCTATCACATCAACACCCTCTCTCATTGAGGGAAGCATTCTCAACAATTCCAAGCTTGTCCCTGAAATATACAAACTTTGCTCTGGTTAGAGGCTTTGTGAGAATATCAACCATCTTCTCATCAGTGGAGATGTACTGAAGCCTCACTTCTCCCTTGTGCACCATGTCACAAATATATTGGTATTTGATCTTGATGTGCTTCAATTTGTCATGGAAAACTGGATTATCTCTAGAGCAGGGAGTGGGTCGACTGTGAGTTGCTTGTTACCAAATAGAAGTGGAGAATGTCCTGGCAGTTCTTCGCTGTGTATCTGAGTGGAGCCTCATGCTGAGCCATTAATTTCCTGAGTCCCCATACCTTCATTTACTCTTCGAAGACATGCAGCGAAATAGTCGAATTCATTTTTGAGGCCATTGTTGTCTTGGGTTTCTTGTTGCAGAGGTTTCCATAAGATTAGCCAGTATTGCTCTCCAACTACTTTATTTGAGATCTCAGTTGCTGACTTATATGCCAAAAAATACCCTCGCTGTCCCACTGAGCGAAAGTGAAATATATATTTTAATGTTCGTTGATCTGGGCCGATTTAATTTGGGCCATTGATCTGGGTTTGTTGGTATCACAATCACAATACCATGGGAGGACTTTTTACCATAATCCATAATGTTTTGCCAACGGTCTGGACCCAAAACTATAACAAACTGTAATATATAAAATATCGCATCCATTGCAATCACAAGTTGGAAGGGGCTTCGACGGAGGAGGAACTTGTGACTTGAGTGATCCTCGATTGCAATATCGCAATTGGCGGGGAGGACTTATCACAATTGGTAGGGAGAGAACTATTGCAATAGCGAGAGGAGACAAGACATACGATATTGCAATCAATAGGATGAACTTGCGATACCGGCGGAGGAGGGATTTATGATTTGTGCGATGGTGGGGGGCGGGGGGGGGGGGGGAGTTATTGCAATTGGCGAGGGGAGACAAAACTTTATTGCGGTAGGTTGGAAACACTGCGATATGTGATATCGCAATCACAAAAGGAAAAGGGAAACGAGCAAATATGCTGCCATGAGATATTGTTCTGTACCAAATTCTAAAATCGTCTTCTAAAGAGTACATGAACAATTTCATTCACGCATCTTCAAAAATAATACCATGTTGTTCCACGCATTCATGAAATCCTTAAGGTGTTGGTTCGACCTTCTATCTGTGTTTCCACTGAATCTAGGAAAATAGGTATTCCATTCATTAAACGAAGGGACATGATTGGGATAACCAGTGATAGAAGAAAAATTCATTGGGGCAAATTGGTTGGCAAGGAGTGCAGGAATGACAATTTTGAAAACCCCATTGGTGAGTGGTTTCAGTTTCAAAGGTGGGAAAGTTTTCGGCTGCTTTAGCATCAGAGTAAGTATGAGGTTGCTTGAAAGCCAGGACGATCAAATAGAGATATGGACAGTGGAGTCGCCAAGATGTTTACCATAAAATTGAAACAGTGGAGTTGTCAAGGTGAGATTTTCAACCCACACTTCCCTTGCTCACCTAACAGAGGGAATGTAAACATTTTGTCGTACCTAGGGAAAAATATTCTAATCCGTTCCCCGACAATGACGCTAGAAAGATGTTGTCACTTTTAATGACACCTGCAACATGAGTGCTTCGGAAGACATAGAAAGCTTCCTAGTGATAGCCTCTAGGTTGATTGTAGACTAGTGCCTAGGATATCGTAGATAGAGGAGTGCATTTGAGGTTATTTGAGGGATGAGTTGCACTCCAGTTTTCATGAAGTTTTTAAAAAGAGAACAAAGGGGGCTTGGTTCAATAGGCCTTCATGAAGGTAAACTCAGGCCAATGCATGGGTCTGAATGCTCGGGGGGTAAATTGGGCCAACCTCAAGGAGAAAAGTCTGGTTCTGGTGGTCGACACACAACAACAAGCAGCTTAATATTGGAGTTGTAGTATAGGTGAAGAGGAGGAGAGAAAGGAGGGAATTCAATGCATAGGGTTGCCAATAGAATCCTAAGCAACAATGTTCCAGCAAAAATATGGAAGAGGGAGGAGGTGAAAGAGTGGAGCGTTAGTCAGGGTTCCAGTACCATATACTCATGGGCACATTTGTATCCAAAAGCTTAAGCAAATATGTGCACATTAGTGGTACTTAAGTAAATTTGTAGCTAACACAGGTACTATTGCTACTTGGTAACAAATATACAATCATGAACAAGGGAGAAACTGATAACTTCATCACACTATTTTAGAGACAAACATATATGGAATGAGATTACAGAGGGGAAAACATATTGCGCATTGATCTGCTTGGAATCACTAGGGAGTTTCATTAATACTTGAAGGGTCCAAATAACCATTCCATTACATTCAACATCCAAAATGGAACCCAAGAATTAGGACCACTCGGGTGCAAAATTCTAGAACTTGTGTTAAGTGTTTCTCCCCCTTATTTATACAGAAAAGGTGGGGCTTTGAATCAACATTTACAAAATATCTCAGCCCAATACCAACTATCAGATTGACTAGCTGCCAAGGCCAACGATAGCTCTGCTGCCCAAAATGATTTCCAAGGATTTGATTCCTTTCCTAAAAACAAACAGAAGTTATAGAAGAAAAGAAATTACAGAAAAATAGAAAAGAGGAAACTAAATGATGATGGAGGAAAATATAGTCCCGCAGTTCTTGTGAAGGCCCTTGATCAGGCCATGTCTCTACCACAATGTATCACTCTTGCTGCTTGGTCGGTTTTTGTCGCTTTCTCCTTAACTGCTTAATCGCTCCTTCTCCAGAGCAGGGAGTGGGTCGACTGTGAGTTACTTGTTACCGACTAAAGTGGAGAATGTCCTGGCAGTCATTCGCTGTGTATCTGAGTGGAGCCTCATGCTGAGCCATTAATCTTCTTGAGTTCCCATATCTTCATTTACTCTCCGAAGACATGCAAGAAACAATCGAATTCATTTTTGAGGCCATTGTTGTCTCGGGTTCCTTGTTGCAAAGGTTTCCACAGGATTAGCCCATATCTCTCACCAACTGCTCCATGTCTTCATTTAATACCACAACTGCCGACCTATATGCCGAAAAATACACTCGCTGTCCCACTTAGCGGAAGCGAAATAAACATTTTAATGTTTGTTGATCTGGGTTGTTGATCTGGGTCTGTTGGTATCACAATCGCAATACAGGGGCGGGCTTTTTACCATCTTCCATAATGTTTTGCCGACAGGCTGGACCTGAAACTGTAACAAATTGCAATATATAAAATATCGCATCCATCGTAATCACAATTTGGAGGGGGCTTTGGTAGAGGAGGAACTTGTGACTTGAGCGATCCTTGATTGCGATACAGGGGAGGACTTATCGCAATTGGCGGGGAGAGAAGGATCGATCACAATTGGTGAGGGGAGATAGAACTTACGATATCACAATCAATAGGATCAACTCATGATATTGGCGGAGGAGGGGTTTATGATTTATGATATCGCAATCAGCGGGGGGAGGAGTTATCGCAATCGATGAGGGGAGGCAAAACTTTTTTACGGTAAGTGGGAAACTTTGCGATATGCGATATCACAATCGCAAAAGGAAAAGGGAGATGAGCATATATGTATATCAAAGGAAAATGGGCTGATAGCGATAAAGTTTTGTGGGTCCCAGGCCTTCAGTTTGTTTTATGAATGTTTTTTTTAAGATATTTCAAAGGGGAATGGGGAAATACGGCTAGATTTGGAAATACAAAGGTATTTCGGCTAGAGTTGAAAATGGGTCACCGCCGCTAGAGTTTAAAAAACAAAGTTTGTGCATCTGGAACTCTCTTTTTAGAGGGTGCAACACCTGGTACATATGGTATGCTGCTAAGATGAATGTTTTCACTTGATTCTAGCTCAATGGATGATGATCCAATGCCTTTGACTACGGTTGATGTTGTTATCTCCATGTTATACCTTATGGGATGATCTCTTTTCCATCAGATTTATGAGATTGTTACGAGCTCGTGCCATATGTCTTCAGGTACCACTATCTATAAACATGTCATTGCTCTCTGCAACAAAACTTGTAAGATTAGAAAAATAGAAGAAATATTTATCACTTGGATTTCCATTCTTGGATTTCTTTGGATGTTCATCAACGTCTACTATGGTAGCATGCTACTCTCCCTTTCTCTTTCTATCATTTGATCCTTTAGGACATTGGTTTCTATAATGATCAAATTTGTTACAACGATGCAATTGAATCTTTGGCATATCTTTCTTCCCTTGAAGAGTAGGTCTTCTACCTTCATTTGTTCTTTGGAAGCCAAACTTCTTTCTTCCTCCAAACTTCTTGGAATGTGTTGCAAACGCTTGAGTCACCTTCTTCAGTTCTCTGAATCCTTCCTTTTGATATAAGCCTAGTTTCTTCTTGGGTACATGAAATCCATAGTTCCTTAAAACATGGAATCTTTTCTCTGTCACAAATACTAGATGCAAATGAGTTCTATGGGTTAGGCAAACCATGAAGTATCGCACATCTTCTTTGAAGTGTCAAGTTTTGAGACATATGGAATCAAATGATCTCTGATCGAATCCACAATAATACTCATGGCTTCAATGTCATCCTTCTTGTATTTTACTTTCCCTTCATCATCTTGTGGTACACTAACTTTGCCCTTCACAAAATCCAAAATAGCAAGAATGAGGTCAATCTTTGTCTTCCAGGCCTTGCAGTTTGTAGCTCCTTCCAACTTGTTCTTGGATTTCATAAAGGAACCTATGGTCATAGATAAATAATCAGACTGCGGATGTAGGTCTCTCCAAGAGTGATCTCAATACCCTTTCCTTCACCAAAGCTCTTATACCATGTTGATTTTCAAGTGCAATAGACACAAGCACTAATTTCTGACTTCCAATGATGTAGATATTCTTTTAGCACTCTCAATTTATCATTAAGAAATTACATTTCAGAAATTCAACCATAAAAGCAGTAGGGCAGTAGCAACCACAATGCACAAAGATAACACAAGATTTACCCTAGGAATAACCACTTGGGGGAAAGCCCAACAACCTTTTCCTTAGAGAAATTCTTCAGTTCGACAAAAGATTCATCTAATTCTTCTAGTCAAATACAAAGTCGAATTGACCAACAATATAAACTTGGTCAAACTTCTAGCAAGTCATGTGAACTACATGTTACTCATGCCACTCCCTATTACTCATGCACACTTCCCGTGACTCGTGCATATTCCTGTTATTGATGTATAGTTCTTGTGACTCATGCACACTTCTTGTTCTCTCTCTCCTTCACATAGATAAACAGAGTAATATATAATGAGTGATTCGAATTGTGTGTCAAGAGGAGGAGGTCAAGTGCCTTATTTAGCCCTCTGAGAGGCCGAATGCGTGCCACATCAACGGGGCCGACTTGACTTGATGGAGAGACAACTTGATCATTTTGGAGCCAAAAATTCCAAATATATATATATATTTTTCTTATAGACCCACCATAGCTGCAAAATTTAATAGACTGGATACTACTGAAGATTTATTTGAAATAATGCCCACATAACTGCTCCTTTCACAAATCTTTTAAAGAAAAATTAGTTACTGTGGGATGATGAAGCATAAAAATGTTTTGAAGTATTAAAGGAAGTTTTGTCAACATCAGTATAATCAACTCTTGATTATTCAAAACCTTTTGTAATTGAATGTGATGCTTCTTGGTTTGGAATAGGAGCCATATTAATGCAAGATGGCCATCCTATAGCTTGTGAGAGCAAGAAGTTAAATAAAAGGGAGTGCTTGAAATCAACATATGATAAATAGATGCTCTTATACATGCCCTAACCAAATGGCGACAATATCTTCTAGGAAGCAAATTCTTTATACGCATAGATCACAATAGCTTGCAATACCTTCTACAATAGAAAACACTTTCAACAGAACAACACAAATGGTTTGAGAAAATAATTTCCTTTGATTTAGAAATTCTACATAAGAAGGGTAAATACAATGTTGTAGTCGTTGCTCACTCTTGAAAAGACGAAGATCCATTATTATTTGCAATCTCAACTGTAGTTCCAGAATGGTTAGACGAAGTTCGAAGTGAGTATGCGAAGGATCCAAAGACATGTAACCTAATCAAGAATCTTGTTTATAACTCAAAAATCCGAATGGAAGAATCCTTTGGTAGGTCTAACTTCCAAATTCAAATCCAAAGTTCTTAAGGAGTGTCACGACTCTGCAGCAACTGGACACGTAGGATTTTTCAAAACCAACTATAATGCATGTCGATCATTTTTCTGGAAAGGAATGTATAGGGACATTCAAAAATATGTGGCAGAATGCAATCAATGCTAAAGAAACAAAAATGAAAATATTAGGACACCAAGAATCAAGATTGCTCCACCCCCTGCATATTCCAAAACCAGAAGTGGGAAGAAATATCGATGGACTTCATTGATGGGCTACCCATGTCGAATTGGAATGACAAAGTCTTTGTGATGGTAGCTAGACTCAATAATTGCACACACTTCATGGGTGTAAAGAGATCGGACTTAGCAAAACAAATTGTGGAAATATATATTGTGCAAGAATATTTACAATTTACATGGGTTTCCCAAGATCATTGTTAGTGACAGAGATGCCAAATTTAAGGGAACTTTTGGAAGGTGTGTTTCAAACAAATTGGGACATCCCTCAACATGAGCTTAGCCTACCACCCCCAAATAGAATGGCCAAACTGAAATTGTCAATAAATATTCGGAAGCATATCTTCGTTGTTTTGTAACAGGCAAGCAAAACAAATGTTTCAAATGGTTACATCTAGCACAATGGTAGTACAATTCCACTTATCACACTTCAACAAATATGATGCCATTTTAAGCTCTCTACGGTTGTGAACCCCTAAATGGATTATGGAAGGAGCTAGCCATAAATGATGTAAAATTTCCAGCAATAAATGATTAATTGGAAGAGAACTAAAAAGTTGTTCAAACACTAACGGAAAACCTAAATATCACAAGAAACCCTATGAAGTAGCAAGTTGACCAACGTAGGTCAGAATGATAATTGAACGAAGGAGATTGGGTATATGTGAAGCTTCAATCATAG
Source organism: Pinus taeda (assembly GCA_000404065.3). Lineage (NCBI taxonomy): Eukaryota > Viridiplantae > Streptophyta > Pinopsida > Pinales > Pinaceae > Pinus > Pinus taeda. The sequence continues at coordinate 231,311 of APFE030076110.1, read as the reverse complement.
AAATGGTTATCATTAAAACAACAGGGAAAAAACAAGCTAGCCCTTAAGTTCTATGGGCCGTATCAAGTTGTCAGTCAAACAAATCAATCAAGTAGCTTACATTTTAAAACTACCTGAAAAAAGCTGCATCCAAAACGTTTTTCATGTTTCTAGTCTAAAAAGGGTGTTTGGGAAACATCAAACAACACAAACAACTTCCTACACTGAATGGCGAGGGAGAAGTTGTATTAGAACCGGAAGCTATCATTGCCACCAAAGAAAAGCGATTACATTCCTGAGTAATTAAATAATACCTCATCAAGTGGAAGGGCCTATTGGAAGTAGATGCTTCTTGAGAAACACAAGATTTTCGTCGACAACATCCTTTATTACGTATGCTTTAACGACAAAGCATTTCTTTGAGGGGAAGACCATGTTATTTATAAAAAATAGAATAACCATAATTACATATTAATTATGTAGAGTGGGCATGATAAAAAATCACGACCCCTTCTAAAGAGGCACCCGAGGCTATATTTAAGCCAGGGCCTTCATTGTAAACAATCATCATTCATTTTTTCAATTATATATATATATATATTAAATTTTATGTGTTAAACTGCACATGAAAGGCTATAGAAAGGTTAGAGTTATCCTTAGGAAGGCTGCACACGAAGCCATAGAAAGTTCTGAAGCTTTATCTTAATAGAACCACCTATACAAATGTTTCATTAATAATTGCTGAAATGTTCTAAAATATTAAAAATATTTAGTCAGTAGATTGGAATAACCGGGGTTAAGCATTGGTGCTGTTTTGTGGCATGTTGTATGCATTGTACGTGTGTCGTACTTCTTTTATTATTATTATGTGTTCTCTTTTGTTACATAGATATGTCTGTAGATGTTTCAGCAATAATTTCTGGAATCCTCTAAAATGTTAAAACTATTCAGTCAGTAGGTTGGAACGCTAAAGGGATTAAGCATTGGTGTTCTACTGTGGAATTTTTGATGAGTTGTATGTGTTAAATTTCTATCTCTTCCTTTTCTTGTTATGATCATCGTCGTCGACATCATTATTATGGCCCCGTAGTCTTGAGGCCCAATTGGTTCATCACCTTGAGTGTTATGACATTAGTTGATGTCCCTAGATCTACCATGCAATTGTGCAACATGTCATGCAGGAAAGGAAAGAAAGGGCTGTGACTACTATTCTTCCTTGGTTCATTGTCTGCAATATTACAGGATCACCCTCAGTAACTTCGATAACTCAGTCAAAGCCTAAGTATTTCATAAGCTTTTCTTTCTGTGCTGGGATCTTTAGCAGTTTGAGAAAAGGAATGGGTACACCTGCCTTCAAGTATTTGGTTAAATCAATGTTGTTCTCTATATGTACTCTGTCAAAGTCTTGCTTATGAACACTCATTATAGGATCCCTTTGTAGAATCTGCCTTCCCACTTCATGCTGTTGCTGACTTACTTTATTTCTTCTCTATCAGGTGATCAATTTCTTACGTGCGCATCCTTCTTATTTCTTCTTGAGAAGAATTCTCAGCAAACATTAGAGCAACGGCACCTGAATCAATGCTTTTTCCTTTAATTTGCTTTTGGCCCTCGGATACATTATATGCCTTCGCCATGACATTATTGATGACATCCATTCCTTCACCTACAAATTTCAAAGTGTCAACCCTGCTTGATTCTTTTCATTGCTTTCTTTTCTTGATTATCTTAAAATATCTTTGGCAAAAGGGTGTGAATCTTGGTCACGAGCAGCTTCACAATCATTGCACCAAGGCAACACTTACGAATGACAATGAACAAGTTATTACAAATGACAAACCAGATCCCACATTAGAGTTCTAGACAAGGCAGATCTAATCCATTATTCAGTCCAGGGGGGATAGAATAAACATGCCGTTACAAGTGACAACCCAGATCCCACATTAGAGTTCTAGATAAAGGCAGATCTAATCCATTATTCAGTGCAGGTGGGTTTGAATGAACATGCTGTTACAAATGGCTAGCCATACCTGTAATCATAAATGTTATGTAGAGAGACTTGGGAGAGTGGCTTTTCCAGGTCTCTCTAGTAGTATTTTCTGTTGACTGCCTCAATAGTAGAGATGAGATTTTTCATTCGAAGGAGTGATCCCACGTCAGAGTTCTAGAGATAACAGATACAATCCACTATTTGGTGCAGGTGGGACAAAATGAATATGCTGTTAATCATTGATTGTATGTAGAGTGTGGCCTGGGAGAATGTCTTCCTACTATCATTGAAAGGTAAAAGAGGGCTTCTCTGCTACTGTTGCAAAGATGCTTCTTGTTGATGAGGATCGGGTGTTTTGTTAAAATTATAATCATCTGCAAAACTTGGTGGCTTCTTCTATATGTTGAACCTACGGGAGGTTTGGTTGACCAAATCCAATGATAACTTGATTGGATGGTCGAAGTTGAAATTCAGATATAGGACAACTTACTGTCTCAGCCTGCAGTTTTATTTGCTAAGAGAAACTGTTCCATTTACAGCCTCATCCCCTATGCTGGAAGGAGAAAACTCTCCACTAGGAAATTAAGGGTTTTGTGAGTCATTGTTGGGGTTTTCCTCTAAGCATCTTTAAGGACCCTGGTGTGTCGCACAATGATAACGTGGGTGGCAGTGTTACCTATGATGCTGAGCAATCATTGTATGCCTGGCAATGAACGGCCATGGCTATGCTATTTAGGCTTGACCAAAAGTTGCTTATTTTCTTGTTCTTTATTTTTCTTATCACGAATATAATTATCATCATCAATTATATCCTAGTAATATAATCAACGGATTATTTTATTTGATTTTATTTTCGTCGTGAGAAAATCCTCTTGATTTGCTAATTCAAGTTCTTCTATTTCATGATTTAATCAATTCAATTTTTTCAGAAGGATAAAAACGCTGGTTATTATTAACATATAAACCAAATAATATAAACCAGTACATCATGTCACAATACTTTTCATCATGTCACAATACGTTCACGAAAACACTCCACTATATGAAGGCAACATGTTGCCAGAAACCAACAATATGTTGCCAGAAACAAACAGACTAGGGTGCAGAAAGCCTCCATGATAAAAATATAAACAAAAACATATATATCACCGGCAGCGACAAAGAAAGCAATTTTATGTCCATAGATCAGCAACAGAAAGTGGAGTGAAACGGCGGAGAACAAAAAACATATATAGAGTTTCGAGTCTGCCTGAGACATTGAGCATCGAGCTCATGGACTATGCAAAGACTGTCAAAGCAATTGTAAATATTGATTAATCAATTCGATTGCCTAAACATATGCTGTGATGTGATTTATGATTTGTAATAATTTTAATGAACGCATTTTCAGTGTGCCTTTGTGTGAGATTTTCATGAATGCATAATTAAAACAGATAGATTATCCATCTTATCGATTTCAACCATTGTCGAGTTTTGCAGCTTTTTGCACCCTTCGCTGTGAAGGGTGGAGATTGATAGTTATAGTTTGTTTCTGTGTTATTTCAGTAACTGCCTCTTTAATTTGGTCCTATCATCACTTTTTTTAGTCCCACTCTGGGAGAGATTGGTTATATCAATCCACTGTAATGTTTGATTTTCATGTAGCTCAAGGAGGCTAAGGAGGCAGAACAAAGATCTTTGCAAGAGTCGGAAAGGCTGGAGAAGGAAATTGCTAAGATTCAGGAATTGAAGGTCAGCATTCTCAGCTGTAATCTCATTGAAATTGAATTTTTAGACTTGTACAAGGCTAGTTTAAATTCCTAGTTTTTCTTTTATGTTATTTGGTTTATTTTTAGCTGTTCTAATTACTTTACCTCAGCTATTAATCATTTTGAATCCCGTTCTAACTACAGAAGAAAATCACCACCATGACTGCGGATGAGTATTTTGCGCAGTATCCAGAGCTCAAAGCAAAGTTCGATGAAGAAATTAAAAATGATTATTGGGGATATTAATCGGGAGACGAGTTTTAGTAGCGTTCACTTGCAATAAATAATGTTGCGTTGGTGCCATTTAATATTCAAATTTTGTTTTCTCGCAACCCCGGAAATTTGAGCAGATCTTTGTGTTTGTACCGGGGGACTGTTCTTTCTTTAGATTGGTCAATTCCATGTGAAATGTAGTATCTTCTCCAAAGAATACTGTAGTGTCTTGACATTTCAAGCCAGTTACTAATTTATGTGGACTTCAATCAAATAGCATGCCTCAGATGCCTGCAAAATTAAAGCTCGTCTCATAACCGGAGAAGTTAAAATTGAGTAAATATTTAAAGTTGAAAACATTCTTGGTTTCTTGAAGACTGCATTTAGTGCTTGGACGTTAGACAGCATGTTAAACTTGCATGGGTTTTTTAATGAACGATTTTGTGCTGGAAGACATTGTTTTCGGTTTTCCTAACACCACAAAGTGTGACGGAAGCCATAAAATGCGTGACATTATTTATAAATTGGCATACGCGCTAATATGTTCCAACTTTTGGAAATTGACCTAACAATTCCAAAATAATCTTTATGAATACTATTCCGTTTCGTAAATTTTCCTAACGACTCTTAGGCGGCCGAGTCGTTTTAAATGTCTGTGGGTATATGTAATGTTCAAATGTTGGTTTTTCTTTTGTGTTTCTCCGCCTCGCATGGACCCCAGGCAAGGAAACAAAGAGGGCATTATTTCCTTTATTTCCACCGATTGCAGTGGAATTTTTCAAAAAGAAATAAAAGTGTTTGTTCCCTCTGGCCCGAAACAAATTGTGCTGTTGGAAAGTACAAACAACAGGAGTTTTAATGAGATGCTTTATATAATTATTATTTACTCTTTTTTACTTCACCATCATTGATAGGTGGGAACCAGGGTAAATAGTTGGTGCATAGGTTCAAGCACCATCTTGAAGGGATGAGGAGAGTCGGACTGGTTACCTCTTTAACCTGGGAATAAATCCTAAATATAATTCATGACTACTTAAACTAATTCTTAGAATGAAACGACAAAATATTTATATATCTCTAGTTTTATGATAATTTGTGGTAATGAGTTTTTGGGGCAAATAGAGTAGTTTTATGACCATTTGTGGTAATGAGTTTTTGGTGCAAATAGAGCGGTACTAGTATGGAGAGTTTTGCAACAGGACTTTACTGAGTAATATTGCTCATTAGAAAAAGCAAGAATGAACATCACTCCTTGAATAGAGGGTATCATTGTTTTTGTAGTTTTAGAGGTTAATTATGTATGATAACTTGGTTAAATATTAACTTGAACTTAAAGGGGTTAGCGGCATGGGTTCAAATACTGAATGATCACAAATATATAACACTTTGGATTAAGTTGTAATTTTATTTTGTAAAATACTCTGCACTTTAAATTTGGTATGACGATTTTGTTTGAAATTTAAATTATTATTCTAAATTTAGTTAGGATGTATTTGTTTTTTTCAACAAAGATATCACATTTTTATATTAAAGAGAACATTTTTAATATGCCAAAGCACACATATATCATTAGCATAGATTCATCTCACATGAATGAAAAGGGATCAAATTTCTGTAGGTGCAAACTGAGCGAAAAGGGATCAAATTTCTTTAGGTGCAAACTTATTTCAGAGTGTCAAAAATAATCTGTAATTTTTTATTCTTTAAATTGTATTTTTGAATGTTAAAGATTACATAACATAGCCATTGAGCCATAGCTATTTTATTAGGAACATTAAATTGGTTTTTTGTTATTAATATATTTTGAAATATATATCAATATTAATTTATATTAAAATATTTTATTCATATTTCACATTGGATATTTATTTTATACAACATTAAATTATTTTTTTAAACATTTATTTATATATATGGATACATATGAAGTTGAAAACATGTGTTAAAATATTTTTAAAAGTAAAAATTTTAAACATTTACTTATTTTAAATGAAATTATATGAGATCATATGGACAACTAATTAAATATGCATAACATTTTTTTTATTCTTATAATTATTATTATAGCAAACATTGCTTTTCTATTTAGAAAATATTTTATTTTTATTTTACAACGAATGAACATACTTACACATTGCCTTACACATTGCTTTCTAGACTATGGATTTAACATGAATGGAAATGGATCAAATTTCTGTAGTTACGAGCAAAAAGGGAAATTTTTTTTAAGTGCAAACTTATTTTAGAGTGTCAAAAATGATCTGTAATTTTTTATTCTTTAAATTGTATTTTTGAATGTTAAAGATTACATAACATAGCCATTGAACCATAGCCATTTTATTTTTTTTGTTATTAATATATTTTTGAAGTATATATCAATATTAATTTATATTAAAATATTTTATTCATAACTCACATTGGATATTTTATTTTATTACAACATTAAATTAATTTTTTAAACATTTATTTATATATATGGATACATATGAAGTTGAAAACATGTGTTAAAATATTTTTAAAAGTAAAAGTTTTAAACATCGTACTCTATTTTTTATTTACTTCTAATTATTTTACATGAAATTATATGAGGTCATATGGACAACTAATTAAATATTCATAACATTTTTTCTTCTTATTATAATTATTATTATAGCAAACATTGCTTTTCTATTTAGAAAGTATTTTATTTTTATTTTACGACAAATGAACATACTTACAGATTGCTTTACAGTGGGCTATAGAATGAGCGAGCCTCTTGGTTCAACGAAAATGGGTTAACCAATTTTCCAAGTCCAATTTTCTTACTCACATATTTTTATTTACTTCTAGTTACTTTAAGTGAAATTATATTAGGTCATATGGACAACTAATTAAATATATATACATATATTTTTTCTCTTTTGCCGACATTGCTTTTCTATTTAGAGAATATGTTATTTTTATTTTATGACGAATGAATTACACGTCGCCTTCACACTGCGCTGTAGAATGGGTCTCTCTGGTCAACAAAAAAGAATTAACCAATTTTTCGAGTCTAATTTTTTTACATATCTTGATGCCTGCCATTTTTTGTTCTCACTTTTAGAATTACTAATTACATCTCGATGTTCAATGATAGTCACAGTGCCCATAATTTTTGAAAAGGCCAAAAGTACCAAAAACGAAAAACTTAGCAAGGCAAAAAGTACCAAAAATGAGAAACTTAAGCCACTACTTAGTTAATTTTTTAAAAACTGCCGATTATCTAATTCCTTGTTTGATTAAATATCAACTTTAGTTTCAATTGATACTCCAAGTACCTATGACAATAGTCGAAAATGAGGATCTTGTAGCAGACCTACTTGTTTGATTAAATATCAAGTTCAGTTTCAATTGAGACTCAGGTACCTATGTCAATGGTTGAAAACTAGGATCTTGTAGCATATATTGTTTGGATAGTGTGTTAGTGACAATGTTGTGTTTTCTGTATATTATGATGAGAGTAAAAGTGATGTTGAGAATTCAAGTACAAGATGTATAAGCAATATTTTTGATTTACTAATAATTATTTGTGAATTTTAGAGTTTTTTTTTTCATCAAATAATTATATTTCAGAAATCAATGTATAACAATGACAAGAAAGTAGAGAACACAGAGCACAAAGCATAATAACAAGAGACATTCGAGTTTAGGTCAGAGACCAGGGAAAATCCCCATAAGGGGGAAAATCCAATCAAACATTTCCTTAGAGGGATTGTAACGAACAAAGTTCGTATACCCAAAGGAATGCTCTGATACTAATATTACAAACAAAGCTTGTACTTATGCAATAATCTTCAAAATACTTCAAAGACAAAGACATCCATTGTAGGACAAGTAATTGTATATAAGAATATTTGAATATAAATAAGATGATTACAATGAGGGTGAGGGCTTGCTTATATACCGAGGCAGATACCTTTTCACCAACGACCATGTCCTTAGAAACACAACTCTTCATTAACTAGTTATGTAATCATTATTTTTTTTTTT